>CM037092.1:121365546-121637527 GCA_020916435.1 Oxytropis ochrocephala | reverse complement strand
AAAAAGATGCAAAGCCAAGACTTATTAGATGGGTTCTCCTCCTCCAAGAATTTGACTTGGAAATTCGTGACAAAAAGGGGGGAGAGAACCAAGTTCTTGATCATCTTTCTAGGCTTGAGAATGTTGATGCAGTGCAATTGAAGAAGAGATAAAAGAAAAATTTCACGATGAGAGACTATTATCGGTTGCCTCGATAGTTGAAGACGTTACCACGTCCATGACATTTTCGTCAAACGTCATAACGTCGATACTCTGCGCACCATGGTATCTTTGACATAGTTAACTTCCTTGTTAGCAAGATTGTGCTGTGTAGGACTCAACCACCAACAAAAGAAGAGATTCTTCCACATTACAAAGCAATATTTCGGGATGAGCCATACTTGTACAAAATGTGCCCGAGATCGATTACTAAGAAGGTGTTTAGGCGAGGAAGAACAACTCCATGTCTTTGCAACAATGTCATTCAGCACCTTATGGTGGACATTTTGGAGGTACCAGAACAGCAGCAAAGGTTCTACAATCAGGCTACTATTGGCCAACTTTATTCAAAGATGCACATGAGCTGGTTAGGAGATGTGACAAGTGCCAAAGAACAGGAAACATATCAAGCAAGCAAGAGATGCCACTCACAAACATTCTGGAAGTTGAATTGTTTGATGTATGGGGAATGGACTTCATGGGACCATTTCCTATGTCTCATGGAAATCTCTACATTCTGGTAGTTGTGGATTACGTGTCAAAGTGGGTTGAAGCGGTGGCATTACCAAACAATGAAGCCAAATCATTAGCAAGTTCTGAAAAAGAATATATTCACAAGATTTGGTACTCCAGAGCCATAATCGATGATGAAGGCTCTCATTTTTGCAATAAGTTAATTGAGAACCTCTTGGCTAAATATGGAGTAAAACACGAATTGCTCTGACTTATCACCCACAAACCAAAGGCTGTCGAAATATCCAACGGGGAGATTAAAAGAATACTAGAGAAGATGGTTGGTCCCAACAGAAAGGAGTGGTCATTACACTTGGATGATGCACTTTGGGCCTGAGCGACACAAAGATACAAAACACCATTGGGCATGTCTCCTTACAAGCTAGTTTATGGTAAGGCTTGTCACCTACCAATTGAGCTCCAACACAAGGCTTATTGGGCAATAAAACAAATAAATTTGAATCATGTAAAGGCTGGTGAGGCAAGATTGTTACAATTGAATGAGCTAGAAGAGTTTAGACACCATGCCTATGAGAGCTCAGCAATGTATAAAGAAAAGACCAAGAAGTGGCACGATCAAAGAATCCAAAGGAGAGCTAGCTAGCGAGAAGGACAACGGTGTTGCTATTCAATTCAAGGCTTAAGTTGTTTCGGGAAAGTTGAAGTCAAGGTGGTCAGGTCCATTCAAACTAATGAAGATCTATCCTCATGGTGCTGTGGATTTATTCGATGAAAAGACAAACACCATGTTCAAGGTTAATGGCCAACGTGTGAAACCATATCATGGAGAGCATGTAGAGAGGGACAAGATCCAAATGTCCTTCAACAATTCTTGAATGAAAGAAACAAAAGTCTGGCTGAAGACTCTTAAAGCAAGCGCTCTTGGGAGGCACCCCAAGGATTTTTAATTTTTCTTTGTTTTTAATTTTTATGTTGCAGGAATAATAGGGTAGACGTCATAACGTCTTAGAAAGCATTAGACGTGGGCACGTCTGGGCAGTCAAGGCAGATTTAAATGAAGTCAAAGGCGTAAATGATGACGTGGCAGAAATGATTTCCCTCTGAACCATGAACGTGGTAACTGACCACGACGTCATCCCACTTACTTAACATGTCTAATCAACGGTTACTTTCTCCATTACTCCACTCTTCCATTTCTCAACTCCCCATAACCTCTTCCCCATAAAAATCTAACCACTCACCACCATTCCACCTCCTGAAATCTCTTTCTAATTTCTTTCTCTCTGAACCCAGAAATCTCCCTTCTCTTTCTCTAAAAACCTAAAACCCAAAAATCCCCCTTTTTTCTTTCCAAACAATTTCTACACAAACACCATGACTAAAATGAAACAATCAGCCACCAAATCCTCTGGGAAAGGCAAGCATGCCGACCTGAGCTCATCTTCAGCCCCCATTCCTAAAACACCCAACCCATCCAAAAAGAAAGCCCTACTTCCTGAGAGGGGTTTCAGTCAAGAAAACCCCAATCCAGACTTTCTCGCAACCGTCGCAGCGTTGGGATGGCAAAAATTTGTTATGCACAGAAAATAGTATATTGCTACTCTGGTTCATGATTTCTACAAGGGAATCGTGGAGAGGCCTGAAGGAGAGCCATCCATTGTGTCTAAGGTGCGAGGGGAGGAAGTGAAGTTTGGAGTGAGAGTCATCAATGATTACTTTGGGCTAGGGTATTACGGAAAAGCTGTGGAAACCAAGCAAAAGAACTATGGTCTGGCTGAGATGGATGCTATCAAGGATAGGATATGTATTGAAGGTGATGTTTGGGAAAGGAGTGGAGAGCACGGTAGTGAATTCAAAATCATGAAGAGGTACCTTTGTGATGAAGCCAACACTTGGTTTCATTTCATAAGGCATTTGCTTAATTCCCACCTCTCATACATCCAGGTAGATAAAGAGAGGTTGATAGTAATCGATGCAATCATGTCAAGAGACAAAGTGGAGGTTGGGAAGCTGATCAATCGTGAGCTCAACAAGTGGAAGAACAGGAAGGACGGCTATTTGTATTTCCCGTGCATGATAACTGATTTGTGCATGGAGGCAGGAGTGGAGATTGAAGCATCTCGAACTTAGGGAGCAGCCCCAGGCCCCTTTTCAACAAAATTTAAGCCTAGAGTGAAAGACTGCAGTCTTTGCTAGTTCTGTTGATGCTCGGACGTTACAACGTCCGGAGGAAAAAGCGAATTCACGGCCAAATTTATCAAGGAGCAATTTGAGTGGCAAAAGAAGGTATTTGCCCGGTGTCTAAGGAAAGAAAGCAATTGAAGAGCTGCATTGCAGTTGGATGCTAGAAGAAGAAGATGATGAAGTGCCCCTGCTCTGAATCCAAAGAAGAGGCAGTGAAGAAGGAAAGAGCAAAGCGAGCAAGAAGCCCACCAAAGAGGCAGAGCCCAAAGAAAGAAGCAAAAAGAAGGTAAGTAGTGAAGAAGATTTTAATTACGATGATTTAGATGATATTTCTGAATGTGATGCGGAGGAATCCAAGAAAGTAAGTATGGAAATAATTAGTGAGGAAGAAGAGGAAGAGAGCCTCAAGAAAAGGGAGTTCGAGTGAGAAGACGTGTAAGTGAGTCCCCAACCAATCCAACAAACAAAGAGCCAAATTGAGAAAAATCCAAAACACCTAGCCCCAAAGCACAATCCCCACAAACCACACAACCACCCCCTTCACCAAAAGAACCTCCACCCATAACCAAAACACCCCAAATACCCCACAATCCAAAGCTTAAGACCAACCAACAAAACCACCTCACCCCAACTCGAACCGGAAAAGCAACCATCACCCCAGAAAACACAAGAGCGGGCGTGGCGGCGTGAGCCAACAAATACAGAAAAGCACCCACAGTCCACAACCCATTTCCCCACCCAAGAAAACCAGAGTAAAAGCTGCGCTTGCATACAATCCATTTGGAAGGAAGAAGAGACAACGGATAGGCTTGAAGTCAAATCAAGCTCGAGGAGTGGAGAAAAGAGAGAAGTTGCGACCACCACAACACTCGAGCGAAGCTTCCCGTGATAAGAAAGACCCCAAGTCTTTGCGGGGAAGCTGCTCATCGCTACTAGTCTTTGCGTTCGTAGCCACTAGTGTTTCGAAAAGCCCTCCCGCTATTCTTTGAAGAAGCGCTGCGAGGCGTTGCAACGTCTGCCGAAAAGAGGTGCGCAGCAAAGCTTGCGAAATGCAAGTCACTAATGAAAGAGTAGCTGCCATGGAGAAAGTCGACAACAAGCAATGGAGGAGGCCACCACAAACCGGCGGAACACTTGTTGAAGCAAGCCAGAGCGATTCTTTGAACTGGAGTATCATCATCGACGCGTGGCGACGTCTAAAGAGCCGCAGGTGGAAAAAGCCCGGTGATACCCAATGAGCCAATGCAAGTCAACCTGCTTGAGTTAGCAATGAGGATGTGGGAGGAAGCTAAAAAGAGGATTGCTGAAGCCTCAAGTGCTGCTGGTGGAAGTGTTGGAGCAAGTACAAAAGAGAAAGAATCTGATGAAACAACAACAACCACCACCACTGAGCAAGGAGGAGTGAAGGTCAAGGCAGAGAAAAGGAGAAGAAGAAAGGAGAAGGGGGCGTAAAGCGCACCCACCGCACAAAGCGGAAGGCTTAGGTCTGGTGCATCAAACAAGTAAGTCCCCCATTAATTTCAATAATAGTTGTAGTTTTTGATTTTTTTTAGTTTTAATGATAATTTTACTAGTTTTTCTTTTCTGTTCAGTGTGAGAAACCCCCCTAAAAAAAAAAATAATAATAATAAAAAATGCTGTTTATCTGTGAGTAGTGAGGACACTGCTCATCTTTAAGTGTGGGGGGGGGATCTCAATGTTTTAAATCTCTGTTTGTGATTGTACATAAAATCAAATGCAAAAGTAGCTTTTGTTCTTACTCTGTCAAGCATGAAAATAATTCTCTTTGGGCTAAAGTTAGTGAAAACTTGTGTGTGAGTAACCTATGCATGATTAGATGTAAAGAATTGATTGTTGCTCCTACACAAACTCTGTTTTAAGAAGGAATCTAGTTAGCTAGGGAATATTTTGTGCTGAAGCTAGTTTTGGTGAACTTTGGTGAAAATAAAACTTGATTAAAAACCTAGAATAGCAGTAGAAGCTAAGTTTGGGGGTAAATCAAGTCGTATTTCTAAGAAGGCCGGGTGCAAAGACTATAGGATGGTTAAGTGCGGTGTAGCGTGAGTGCAACGTTGTAACGCCTCTGCCCGTAACGTTATAACGTCTGCCGTGTGTAGTGTTGTGTGCTCGGGCGTTGCAACGTCTCACCTATAAACGTTGTAACGCCTATTCCCAAAAATACCAAAAAGAGTGTGTTGATACAAATAAGTGGAAAATCCACATGTAATCTCTAATACCACACAAAACAAATGCCGAGCACTCCTTAAAAAAAAAAAAAAACTCCAAAATGGAGCAAAATAAAGAGAGTTGCTCGAGAAAGGAGGGTTTCTGATTCTTTTTTTTTTTTGCGTGTGTGAGTCAATAAATTAGTTGCACTAACCTAGTCCTAGCACCCAATTAAGACCCTTTGTCAAGCTTCAAATGAACTCCCATTTCTTATGTGAAAATGTTAGCCTATTCTTTGTTTTGAAAAATGTTTCTTCATCACCATTTGGGAAGCCACTCTTTCATAGGCCAAAATCTGTTTTCAACTAGCTAGAGGGGAAGATTTAAATGCGAGAGATCACACACTCACTTTGAGCTTTAATGAATCTGGAATTTAATCATGCAAGTGGTGTGTGAGTGTGTGAGGAATTAGCCCTTGAGAATGAATTTTGATCTATTGATTTAGTAAGAGCATAACTTTGCTAGTGTAGTTGATTTCATGTTTTGTTTTGCTGTTATCTTGATTGCTTGAGGACAAGCAATGGCTTAAGTTTGGGGGTGTGATAACTCATATTTATATGAGTTATTTATACTCATTCAAAGAATAAGCCATGCAAGTTCTCTAGCAATACAAAGGTTATTTAACTAGTTTTATGTAATTTCTGAGTCTTTGGTAAATAAATAAGATGAAGTGATAAATCTGTGCATTTAGGCACCAAGTGGTGCCCTTGAGAGCGTTTTGATGCTTTTTGTGCTTGTGCAGGAAATTAGTGCCGAACGTTACCACGTCCCTCACCACGTCTACTAAAGTGTAGCAGAGAAAGGGTGAAAAGATCTTCATTTTGGCGCGCTAAGCAATGATAAGTCAAAGATATAAAAGTCAGAAGATTTTCTGTTCCCCATAAGCTGACGCACAAGAGCACTGTAGCTCTGAACAGTGTCAGGAAAAATAGAAGAAACAGATATGGTAGGTGGGCAAGTGACATCAGCACGCGTAAGCAAGGAGGCTATTTAAAGCTCACCTCATTCTCTCTCAAGCATCATCCTTCCACCAACTTCGAATCACTTCATCTTCATCTCCTCACCATCTCTCCATTTAATTTCGAACTAGTTTTGTAAAGAAGATCCGAAAACAGACTTCTATATTTAGCTTGTCTGAACTTAGTTTTCATTTTCTCGCATTTTGTAAAGCTCGGACGCGTTGTAACGCCTATATCTGTATATACATGCTAAGAAGTTATTTGGGTGTATCTTTTGCACTTGAGTTCTTTTCTGTTATGTATGGTATTAGGATTTCACATCCTTTTCATTCTGTAATGATGCTCAAAGATGAGCTAAACACTTTGTAGTTGAGTTGTTGTTTTGCTATTAATGAATTTCTAGTTAATGCTATGAAGTATTGGCGTGCTGCTTTTAAATCTTTGTGTAAGAATATTTCCAAACTTGTTTTGAGGTTGGCCTCTTAAAATGGGTAGATTCATAGAAGTACAGGACATGGTCTATGGAAAGAAATCAAAGATTTATATGAATGAACAATGCACTAAAGACATTTAGGCATCTTTATCTAAGTCTAGACATAGAATGGATAATAATTCATAGAACATTCTTTGTGGGTACTTAAAATACGAGGAGTGGGCCTATTTAGAACCTAGACATAGGATTTCTTGTACTTGAAACTCGGCGTTTTGTCTTTGAAAAGCATAGCTCTTTTGCAACAGCGTTCGGGGCGTGGCCACGTCTCTGAGAATAGCATTTGAACGTCATAACGTCTAAACGTTATAACGTCTGGCTAGGAAGGATTTATCTGCATACAACAACTCAACTCATCTCTCATCCATAATCACAACCAACATTTGTTTACTTATTCTATTTACATCTTTAGCTTTTAAACTAACTCTTATTGCCGATTTGATACTTGATTCTCTTGTGTTTGAAACTTGAACTTTGAAAGCACACCAATCCTCGTGGGAACGATCTCTTACTTATATCCACTTTATTACTTGTACGATGTGTATACTTGCACTATAATTGTGAAAATTCATACTACTACACAAACGCGAACACCATCCCCCTATAAGGAAGTCTAGTGAAACAGTTCTTTTTGGAATGTAAACTGTGTTTAAACTCATATGAGAGATAGTATGTTGGCTTAAAACTTGGCAGATGATACATTGTTGTAAACTGAATGACTGGTATTTTGGGGACGCTTGAAATACAAAGGGGACTCCGTCAAAATTTTGATGGATTTATTGAAGTAAATATTATTTCTTTAAACTATTTGTTGGTCTAGAGTGATTTTCTTAGGCTTGCCGGGCTAAGGGTCTAAGCCTGTGCGCTGGTCACGATTGGACTTTTTGAGTCGTGACATATATTCTCTCTTGGTCTCTCTACTTCGAGTCAGGGACTTGGGTTTAATTTGGTTGGTGTTTCTTGGATTTCTCCGCCTTATGGGAGGGTGTCCCTAAATACGGATGGTGCTTTCAAGATGATATATAAGAGAGCGGGGTGTGGTGGTATTGTGCGGGATTCCTTGGGAAATTGGCTTTGTGGTTTCACTAAATTTGTAGGCTTTTGCACGACGTTGGAGGCAAACCTTTGGGGAGTTATGGAAGAACTTCGTTTGTGTTGAGATTAGGGGTGGAGATATATCAATTGCCAGGTGGATTTGAAGTCGCAGTCAAGGTTATCAAGGGAGAAAGGTAGGGCATCTTGCGGGTGGTGGTTTGGTTCAGGAGATTCGCAAGTTGCTTGCCCTCAACTGGGACGTCTGTTTGGACCATATCTTTCAAGGAGCTAATCGGTGCGCGCCTTAGCTTCAATTGGTTGTAATCAATTAGAGTCTTCGATTGTTTTTGCTAGCCATCGTCACATTCCTAGCTGATCAATCATTTTTTGGGGGCATTGCCCCGGTTTTCTGAAGGAAAAAAAAATCAAAATTCAAAAATAATACCAAAATCCAACACAAATAAATTAATGTTACGGACACATACGCCCATTCCCCATAGATGCGCCTGGTTAACCTGACAATTCCTAATTACGCAAACGTAGGTTCAGGAGCTCCTGCTTTTATTTTGCTTCTTCATTCATGCGCGCTAGTTCTCAAATGAAATCTGCTGCAGCTGAAGAGAAGAGGAGAATGGGTACGTGATCGGACACGGCTCAGTGAATGCGAGCAAATTCTCTGATCAAATCTATCATTCCGTTTCATTTTCGTCGTTGAAAGAATGTCTGCATCGCAATCTCTTGGAGGTCCTTCACGCTGTGGCCGAGTCCTCGGTCCATCACTCGACAAGATCATCAAGAACGCCGCCTGGCGTAAGCACTCTCACCTTGTTTCCTCCTGCAAATCCGCCCTCGACAAGCTCGAATCCGTCTCTGAGTCCGAATGCGATACTCAATCATCCCCTCTTTCAGGTCTCTCCTACTCAGATGCCGAATACGTCCTTCAACCTCTCTTTCTCGCGCTCGACTCTGCCTACGCTAAGGTCGTTGAGCCTGCTCTTGAATGCACTTTTAAGTTGTTCTCTCTAGGTCTAGTCTGCGGCGAGATCGATCGCCCTGATAATCCACAGTCCGGCGTTGTCTTCAATATCATTGATGCCATCTGTAAGTCAGGTGGCCTTGGTGAGGAGGCAATTGAGTTGGGCGTGCTCAGAGTCTTGCTTTCAGCTGTAAGATCCCCCTGCATTCTGATCCGGGCAGATTGTTTGATTCAGATTGTTAGAACTTGTTATAATGTGTACCTCGGCGGTGTAAACGGCACTAATCAGATCTGTGCTAAGTCAGTTCTTGCCCAGATCATGACTATTGTTTTCACCAGAGTTGAGGAAGACTCTTTGGAGGTCTCCGTTAAAAGGGTTTCTGTTAGTGAACTTTTGGAATTCACGGATAAGAATTTGAACGAGGGCAATTCCATACATGTTTGCCAAAATTTTATCAATGAGGTAATGGAGGCCAGTGAGGGGGTTCCTCTCACGCCATCGTCTATCGAAATACCGAATACCTCTGAACCGTTGTCCAAAGAGGGAGATGAAGCGGTTACAGACAAGTTCGACAGTGAAGCTGGAGCTGATGGAAGTAAAATAAGGGAGGATGGTTATCTTCTTTTTAAAAATCTGTGCAAATTGTCCATGAAATTCTCATCTCAACAACACCCTGACGATCGTATCCTCCTGAGAGGCAAAATTGTGTCCTTGGAGCTCCTTAAGGTAGTCATGGATAATGGCGGCTCAATATGGCGCGTCAATGAGAGGCAAGTGGTATCTTACTGTTACTGCTCACTTAGAAACACCAATTGTTGAATGAAATTGTTTCACCTATAGGCATTATTCAGACATTATGAACTTAAAGTTCTATTCGGGGACTTTTTTAGATTTGGACTTTTACAAACTTTGTAGAGAGTTGACAGGGAAAATTACAACCACATTGTTTGAATTTTGAATTATTGTAGCATGTTTTGTTGTATAATTGTATTTCCATCCTGACAAACCCATCTGAAACATCACAAGGTCATTCGATGTGTCCAGAATCTCCTAGTTAACAGTATTAAGACAAATGATTTGGTGCAGAGTGCAGATCCATATCCCTTAAATTATAAGGCCACTACTTTTCTTTGGAACAATCTTTTTGAAGTTCCCGTTGAGTGCTTGGTATGTCCTATATTTTGGAGCAAATTTTTGAAATTTTTGGGTAAAGAATAAAAATAGACTTAAACATTTGGCTGTACATGTCGTATATACAGTTCATTGGTGTGTTTGGTCGGAGTGGAATGCTCATATGTCTTAGAATATCTCCTTTGCTTGTATACTTGCCGTGAGCACATGTTTAAACTTTTAGGGAGTTTCAATTTATCATATAAAAAGAGACTCTGCATCATTGCTTTAATTTTGTCACTTTTGTACCTGGTTTGCTTTTAAAATTTGGTTGGGCCTGACTCAGTGTTACAAAACCGGATTTTAAGGTGAGGGGTGCCTTCCACTTATAAAATTTGGCCATATGACATCTGATGTAGGACTCTCAACACACCCCTCTCCTGCCCAGGACTAGACAACTGGAGAGTGACTCGAATGACCTGATAGCGGGTGGCCAAATGAATATTGGATAAGCTTTGATACCATCTTAGAATTTTGGTTGGGTCTAACTCAACCCTACAAAATTGATCTGTAAGGTAAGCGATGTCTCCCATTTATAAAAACTAAGTCATATCACATCCGATGCGAGACTCTCAACAATTGCATCTAGAATTTTAATTTCTATTTTATCCATCCCTAGTTATAAAATATATTTGTTTCTTACTGAGATAAATGACAGTTAAGGTGTATATACTTTATTGGGAGAAACCCAAGCCACACATCGACAAGAGATAAGGTAAGACTTGAAAAGAGTTATAAAGATTGGACACCTCTTACCTTACAAGTCGATTTCGTGGGATCGGGTTAGACCCAAAATCTAACATAGTAACAAGTCTATCCTAGATCCAATAGGCCACCAATTATATTATCCATGCATCAAGCCATATAATGTTGTGCGTGAGGAGGTGTATAGGGGGAAACCTAAGTCCCAGATTGACTAGAGATAAGTCCTGGCAAGAGTTTAAAAAGAATTGACACCCCTCATTTTACAAGTCAGTTTTGTGACTTTGTGGGGTTGATTAGCCCAAAATCTAACATAATCGATAATAATTTGTCTTGACATCTGTATCTGCTTTTCAATGGTGCAGGTTTCTCAATGCCATCAAGCAGTATCTTTGCTTATCATTATTGAAGAATAGTGCTCTTTCAGCAATGGCCATTTTCCAGCTTCAGTGTTCCATTTTCATGAACTTGTTATCAAAATTTAGATCAGGCTTGAAAAAAGAAATTGGCATGTTTTTTCCTATGCTTATCCTCCGAGTTCTTGAGAACGTTCTTCAGCCCAGTTTTCTGCAGAAAATGACTGTCCTGAACTTGTTGGACAAATTATCTCAAGATCCTCAGATTATTATCGACATTTTTGTCAATTATGATTGTGATGTCGATGCTTCAAACATATTTGAAAGGTATCATGCTTTTGTAATATTTTCGTGTTGTTATCTCTTGAGTCTTGACAGTGGTGAGTGGTCACTTTTCGAGAACAAGGGCTAGTACTTCACAAAGTCTAAGTGATAATTAAACTTCACTTCCAAACAGATTAATTGATAAATAGCCTTGTTAATGCAGATTCATTGACAGAAAAAAAGGATGTCTTACGTTAAAATTGCGATTTTCAAGAAAATGCATGAAAGGAAAGAAAACTGAGATAAATTAATGAGCGCAGAGGAAGAATCTGAAATTTTATTTAATTAATTGAAAATGGATAAATTGACTTTGAACCTTTGTATTTATAGAGGTTCAGTATTAGTAGCTAGAAATAACTTAATCTATCTATATATCTATCTATCTGTCAGTTAGCTAATAATTGATTCTACGAGAAGCGACTAGAATCTGAGCTTACAGAACTTTCAGTGGCTACATGAAATGGAAGCTAGTAGAATTCAAAATAATATTTTTAAACTAGAGCTAAGTAAACGCGACAGAACCGGGCAGAGGACCACACGAATAAAGGCAGCAGAAGACAAATAGAATAACAGGCAGCAACTGAACAAAGTAAATAAAAGTTCTCTTTAACGGGCACTTAACTAACCTGAACAGGTAGTTAGACACATGACTGAATACAAAGGCAGTGTATAATTCGCATATTATCTACTGGGGGGGGGGGATTGTTTGAGTATGATTAGTGTAAGATTTGGTTTGTTTAAACCCTTTTTTTGTGTTGGGAAGATTAGATTTTGTTCTGATAAGTTTTTTCTTGTAGTTATTTGGAGGAGAATGTCATGGCTGGAAACCATTGCGTGGGTTTTAGGGTCAAACTATTTTCTTTGAATATTTACTTAGAAGTTTGTTTATAATTATATGGTAGACTTGTGAGCAGTCTCTTCATAGTAGCTAAAGTTCTTTCAACATCTACAGTATGATTATATTCATTCATTTATTGATGTTTATTGTTTTAGGATTTAAACACTTATAATTCCATAGATATTTGCAGGATTGTCAATGGCCTTCTGAAAACTGCTTTGGGACCACCTACTGGCTCAACAACATCTTTGTCTCCAGCACAAGATATTACTTTCCGACACGAATCTGTGAAGTGCTTGGTGAGCATCATTAAGTCGATGGGAGCATGGATGGACCAGCAGATAAGGCCAGGAGACTTGTACCTAGTAAAGAGCCCTGAAAGCAGTACTGTAGCAGAGAGTCATCTGACACTAAATGGAGAAGAAGGAAATTCTTCTGATATTGAACTACATCCTGAAGTAAATTCTGAATTTTCAGATGCAGCCACGCTAGAGCAACGCCGGGCATATAAAATTGAGCTTCAGGTTGATATTATTTGGCTCTGTGGAAGACAATTTGTTATATGTTCATATTGCTAAAATATCATCTTATTCTTGCATAGAATGGAGAAATGACTGCTTGATTTTACATGACAATTTACATGTATTGTGTCTGAAATTCTCTTTTTTTTTTCCTCCCTGTTTGCTCCAATAGATTCAATTCAAGCATAATTTCA
This sequence comes from Oxytropis ochrocephala, assembly GCA_020916435.1. Classification (NCBI taxonomy): domain Eukaryota; kingdom Viridiplantae; phylum Streptophyta; class Magnoliopsida; order Fabales; family Fabaceae; genus Oxytropis; species Oxytropis ochrocephala. Next base: position 121,624,879 of record CM037092.1, on the reverse strand, counting down.
TCTTCTTAAGCTTCAAATTTCCATGTTCTGTGCTGATGTTTTTCTTGGTTAAATGCAGAAAGGTATATCACTTTTTAATAGAAAACCTTCCAAGGGTATTGAATTCTTGTTAAGCAACAAAAAAATTGATAGTTCTCCAGAAGAAGTGGCTCTGTTCCTGAAGAATACTGCTGGCCTTGATGAGACGAAGATTGGTGACTATTTGGGGGAAAGGGAGGAGTTTCCTCTAAAAGTTATGCATGCTTACGTAGATTCCTTTAACTTCAAAGGGATGGATTTTGGTAAAGCTATACGATTTTTTCTTCAGGGCTTTAGGTTGCCTGGTGAGGCACAAAAAATTGATCGCATTATGGAGAAGTTTGCTGAGCGCTATTGTAAATGCAATCCCAGTTCTTTCAGCAGTGCAGATACAGCCTATGTTCTTGCTTACTCTGTGATAATGCTTAATACAGATGCTCATAATAATATGGTGAAAGATAAGGTTTGCCCTAGCTGAATCTTCTATATTATGTCTTGGGCTCAACCATTTCGATTATCTTTTGTGACATTCATTGGTACCTACTCCGGGTGTTCTAAAATGTTTGGCTTAATTGAATTCCAAGTGTGCTTTTCCCATTTATTTCACTCATGAAAATTAGGCAATATATTTTTTTCACGACAAAAAATTATCCAATAAAGCAATGTGATACATATTTATTTTGAATATAATTTTAAAAATATCAGTCATCTCCGCTTTCCATTTCTTCTATCTTCTTATGGTATATTATGGCATTTGTGTTGAGGAAACTCAGGGGACATGATGAGCTATCATGTGTAATATCCTTTTGTATATGATTTTTACAAAATATGGTTGTGATTGACATTGCAAATTCTGGATAAATCGTTTTCTAATTCTATGGTGTTGAATATTTGACCTGAATTTTGTGGTGCACATTCTGTGTCGGTGGCTTTTCAGATGACAAAGGCTGATTTTATCCGAAACAACCGAGGAATAGATGATGGAAAGGATTTACCAGAGGAATATCTAGGGTCCCTTTATGATCAAATTGTTAGAAACGAAATTAAGATGAATGCCGATTCTTCGGCACCTCAGAGTAAGCAAGCAAATAGCTTTAATAGATTGCTGGGATTGGATGGTATACTCAATCTTGTGAACTGGAAACAAAATGAGGAAAAAGCAGTGGGTGCAAATGGGCTTCTCATTCGGCACATTCAAGAGCAATTTAAGTCAAATTCACGAAAATCGGAGTAAGCCAAGACATTATATTACTCATTGTCTAGATTGTTTTTGTAGAAAAGTGTACTAGTTGCAAGGCTATACCCAATAAACCATGTCTCTTTTTTAGAATGTGTGTTGTTTGTTTGATTTATATAGATTTTCACTTTGCTACGCTAGATTGAATCTTTCACCAGATGTTTTTTTAATCAAACACATTTTTGGATGGATCCATAAGGTTTATTTCCGGGAATACCATTAGGAGAAAAAGATTCTCTTAGGAGATTTGAGTGGTCATGTCATGTGGGAAGAGTTTCTATATTAAATGATAATTAGGGTTTGCGTGGGGATATGATAAGTAAATGCTGTGGATAAATCTTTCCCCGATCTTGCTTTATGTTTTGATTTTCTAATAGCCAACATTGTATAAGAAGATGAGATAAGCAACTTATCATACTAAAGATGGTGGTATGTTTTCAAATGAGTTAGAGAGAGCTTGATTACCTCACAAAGGATCTTGGTTGTGGTTTTATGATTGGAAAGGAAAGTAAATAGAACTGGTGGCGATGGATTTCAAGGATCAGTTATTGGCAATTGAATGGGAAAAAAGGGAGTTTGTAGAGAAGGGTTTTAAAAGAGGGTTTTGGTAGGCACAAGGAAGTTATAACTATATGGGAAATTAGATGGCCAAAGGGATTACGAAGGTGAATCTCATCACTTAATCAAGAGGATTTAGACCAAAATTGTAAACCCCTTTCATTGTGATTTTTTTCTTTTGGTATAAACCGAGTTTCCATGATGACAACTCTTTTTGCCTTCTTCCAGAAACTTTTTTCAGACTTCAGATTCCTGATCTGCCTGGAATACTGTTTCTTGAAGAGCTGAAAACATAGAAAAAAATTAATGCTTGCAAGTCTGTTGGGAAAATTGGAGATGGGTGAAGATGATTGCGGCCCTTATGGGGTAGGGGGAGAGGATTAGTTTGGGTTCTTCTAGAAATAGGTTCTTTTTGTCTTTTTACTATTAAATGGGAAGTGGAAAAATTGGGGAGGGATTAATAACATTTGCCTGATTGCACAATTATAAGACTCACTTGTTTGATGAGACTAAAATGCTAATAAGAAAAAAAGTTCAATGTTGTAGAGATAAGAATTTTACAATGGATGAGTGGACACACAATACTAGATAGGGACTTGGTATAATGCCTTCGAGAGAAATTGGCAGCAGCTGCTATTGCGTAAAAGTTGGTAGAATACTAGAATGTAATCTTAGGTGGTTCAGGCAAATCTTTGAAGCCGTGTATCAGCCCCAATACGGAAAGTAGATTATATGGAAGGCACTTTGTTAGCTAGATGTAGAGGGAGACTAAGAAAACAATAAGTCAAACTACTACGAAAAATTTAGACTCCAAGTAGTTTGTCTATAGGCACGAATCATAAATTTAACAGTATGACATTATGATGTCATTTAGTTCATGTAACCAACTCAATCTAATGGTAAAAGGCTACTGTTTGTTTGTTGTTGAATATTTATTGTATTTCTCTGCATTTTACATTCTTTGCATTTTTCTTTTCTTCTAAGACATCTGCTGGATCATGTATGAACTAAGTGACTCATGTCTATAAATGCATTTTCGTTGTTAGACATTCTATTTACCTATTGTTGCAGATCCGCCTATCATGTTGTCACGGATGTGGCTATACTGAGGTTTATGGTGGAAGTATGTTGGGGGCCTATGCTGGCTGCATTCAGTGTAACACTTGACCAGAGTGATGACAGGGTGGCTACATCTCAATGCTTACAGGGATTTCGACACGCTGTGCATGTTACTGCAGTGATGGGCATGCAGACTCAAAGGGACGCTTTTGTTACGTCTGTTGCCAAATTTACTTATTTGCATTGTGCTGGAGATATGAAACAGAAAAATGTGGATGCTGTCAAGGTGAATGAATCTTAATTTGGCTGTTGCTGAAACTTCTCAGAGCAAATCATTCTCCTCCTGCATGCTTAACAACAATTTTTTTTTCATGAGTACAATGCCTATAGAAGGCACAGCCAATTTAAAACTCAAAATACACCGAAGTAACAATAACGACAAGAAAGCCTACACCGAGGTTATTTTAATGATATAATATTGAGCATTTGCTTACGTGTGCTTACAAGCATTCTGATTATACTTGAATTGCTGCAATAACAATTTCTTAATGCAAGCCATATATTAATGTCATTCTAGCAATGTCGTACTAATATTTAAAAAACAGTAATGAATAGGTTGCTGCTATTTGAAATCCTTTTTGAAATTATACCGTGACTATTACATCATTTTCTGTGTTTATCATGTATGTGACCTATTTTATATGTTATATATATATATAATATTCTACATCTTAATTTTGTACAGGCAATAATTTCAATTGCCATTGAAGACGGTGATCATCTACAAGAAGCATGGGAACACATACTAACTTGCCTCTCCCGAATTGAGCATTTGCAACTGTTAGGTGAGGGCGCCCCAAGTGATGCAACCTTCTTCACTTCATCTAATTTTGAAACAGAGGAAAAAGCACCAAAAACATTGGGTTTCTCTTTTAAGAAAGGAACTCTCCAGAATCCAGCCATGGTGGCTGTAGTTCGTGGGAGTTCGTATGACAGTACAAGTGTTGGGGTCAACCCTTCTGCATTGGTAACACCAGAACAGATAAATTGTTTCATTTCTAATTTGAATCTACTGGATCAGATTGGGAACTTTGAGTTGAACCATGTGTTTGCTCATAGTCAACGGTTGAATGGCGAAGCAATAGTAGCATTTGTGAAAGCTCTTTGTAAAGTTTCCATATCAGAGTTACAGTCTCCAACAGACCCCCGTGTATTTGGCCTCACTAAAATAGTAGAAATTGCGTAAGTTTCTTTCCTCTTATATAAGATTGCAGTTCTTTTTGTAACATTATATCCTAAGTAATATTTTTTTTTTACATGAGATGGAGCTTGCTAGGTGAATTTAAGCACTAAATTATACCCAGTCAGGGAACCTTCTTTTCCCTAGGATATGAGGGAGCTTGCGGGTTTTGGTATGAGGAATATGAAATATCCTAGGGTATGAATATATGAATGCTTGATCAGGGAACCTTCTTTTCCCTAGGATATGAGGGAGCTTGCAGGTTTTGGTATGAGGAATATGAATGCTTGATTGGATTTCCACATTCTCATATTCTATATTAGGGGGTTTGTTCAAGCAATTGAGATAATTGGTCATGTACTAGGACTTCTATGCCTAGCACAAAACGGTTGTTGCCAAAAGCTTTCAACAATGGCTCAACTTCGACTATACAAAAGCATTTGCACCAATGGTTAAACCAGTCATAATCTGAACAGCACACTTTGGCTCTTACCTATGATTGGTACATCCACGGATTAGATGTTAATAATGCCATTCTCATGATGAAAAGGTGTCATGAAATAAACACCCGTGTTTGAATCTGATAACAAATCTTTAGTGTTAAGAGTCCCAGATCGATATAATATGGCCTGGAAAAGAGTTTATAAGTTGGAGGCACATTCACTTACAAGCCGTTTTTGTAAGGTTGAGTTAGGTTCAACCCAAACTCTAAGATGGTATCAAAGCCAATTCAACATCTATTGGCCCACCCGCTATCAAGTCACTCATGTCACACTCTAGTTGTCCAGTCCTGGGTGGGGGGGGGGGGGTTGTTAAGAGTCTCATGTCGAATATAATATGGCCTAAAAAAGAGGTTATAAGTTGGAGGCATCCCTCAGTCTACAAACCGGTTTTGTAGGGTTGAGTTAGGTCCAGCCGAAATTCCAAGATTTAGTTTGGAAGTTAAACATAACCGGCTATCATTGTACTTAATATGAAAAATAGCAACTCCTCTTTGGAGGCATCCTTGGAATTCAATTGTTACTTGAACTACACATCAAATCAGAACCCTAACGCTCAGCACAATGATATACAACCTTCACAAACTTGATTTTAGATCTCATGAGTGCTTGCTCTCAGGTTACTCCACATCTTACAAAGACTAGGTTAATTGCCAGTCTTGTTCAACCACGGACTCATTCTCTTCTCCACAGGTGCAACCGATCCGACTATATGCCCCAAGAACAGATTGCCAATATCTTCACTAAACCATTGTCCAAGGCTCATACTTCGTTTGCTCTGCTCTTTCGGACCTTTCAATTCATAGATGTGGATCTGGGACCTATGAACGGGCATACTCCCGAAACTAAGAAGATTCAAGAACAAGAATAAGTAAGATTATTTGATAAAAGAGACAAGGTCAAGGTTCTCATTAGCTCTTAACTAGTGTCCTCACCATGAGCGTGTGGGGGGAATGATAGAGTACAGTGTGTCGTAAACTTAGAGAGTCAATTAGTAGCTGGTAAGCTGTACCATTCGATTGAGGCAGTTAGCAACTGCTATCTCTATTGTATTGTTATATAAAGGGATCAATGTGTTAAGTGATCTCAGAATGAAATAAACAAAGTTTCAGAGAATCAAATTCTCTCAAGAGTCTTTAGATTTTACACCTCTTCCCCAATGTTCACGTTGCTTATCCCACTTATCCCAGCTAACTGCCACCTCAGATATTCATCTCTAACTTCCTTGCTCAGCCCATTTGCTGGCCTTGGGCCCAAACCTGATATCCTAACACATAGTGTGCTGCCTTTTGCACAGAATATGTTCTCTAAATACTTTTGTTACATTTAGTTGCTAGATGTTCTTCTGCTTCAGTTAGTTGGTTGTTATACTTGCCTGTAATAGAACTCTAGTCTTTTGTATCTGGGCCTCAATAAATATAGAGATGCAGCTTTGTTATCGATAACAGTTCAGATTAAGCTAAATTTATCTCAATTTCTCTCCGCAAGTTATCCCACCCATTACAAACTTCAATAGACCTTGAAGCACTGACATTGTCAATGTACATGCCAGCTCTACCTTGAGTTCAAATTCAACTCTATAAAAATGGCAACGAGGATTGCGTCCCTTGAAGCTCTAATACCATATCAAGGACCAACTATCTCAAAAGCTTAAACCATTAGGTGGGAACTCAAGAGTAACTTCATATCTCTAACAATACACGTGTTCATTGTTAAATCTGTTATTTTAGAATGGACGAAGTGTCATTTTCCTGAAAGGAGGACTTTTAATTATTTTATTAGACAGGAAGTAATTTACTCAAAAGTTATATTCTTTGTAGCTTGTAATTGGTGTGAGTTCTCTCCTCTTGCACACTCATGACTAAAATTCTAAGCAATGATTCAATTTGTTTAAGAAATCCTGAATAGTAGTACATGGTTACATTTTCAGGCATTATAATATGAACCGCATCAGATTAGTGTGGTCTCGCATATGGAATGTTCTATCGGATTTCTTTGTGTCAGTTGGATTGTCAGAAAACCTATCAGTTGCAATCTTTGCGATGGATTCATTGCGACAACTTGCTATGAAATTTTTGGAGCGTGAGGAGCTGGCTAATTATAACTTCCAGAATGAATTTCTGAGACCATTTGTGATTGTTATGCAGAAAAGCAACTCCACAGAAATTAGAGAATTAATAGTTCGTTGTATTTCACAGATGGTCCTTAGCCGGGTTGGTAATGTGAAATCTGGCTGGAAAAGTGTTTTTATGGTATGTTTTTGTTTTGTTCATGTTTTTAAATTATCTGGTAGAAGATAGTAGTCTGAAACTGTCAAGTATTCTGTTTAGTGACAAAAGCAAAACAAATAGTGGCGGAAAACTTGTGAGTGTTATTATTCTTTACATTTGATTACTTGCATGTATTTTTTTCTCTAATTTGGCCATATATTGAAGGTACTTATTTTGAACAAAAAGGTTTTTGGGAGAAATCCAGCTTATTGCATTTCTGAGAATCTAGAATTTGTTATATAGGCTGAAGTTACCTTAATCATATATAGGAATGGAAAAAAAAAGGGAAAGACTGGAAAAAATCCTAACCCATAGTAGCTATAAGGATACGATTAGGAGAATACAATCAATTTACAATATTTACTACTAGTAAGGTCATGCCTTCTCATACAATCTAAAATAATACAGAAGTTTAATATCCCAGAAAATTGCTGATATAATGACACGTAGTAAGATCACCTATTACATTTTAACCAAAAAAAAAAGAGATCACCTATTACATCATGCTCAGAAACGGGCTTCATAAGTTTGCTCCCTTTCTTCCCAAAGAAGACCAAAACTAAGAGCATATGCAGGTCATATTGATAGGATTTGAGAATTGAGACCATAGAAATATCTGGACTTATCATGCAGTGTTCTTGACTCTCAGGTTTTTACAGCAGCCGCAGCTGATGAGCGGAAGAATGTTGTATTATTAGCATTTGAGACCATGGAGAAAATAGTGCGTGAATTTTTCCCTTATATTACTGAGACGGAAACAACGACCTTCACCGATTGTGTTCGATGCCTTTTGACATTTACAAATAGCCGGTTCAATAGTGATGTTAGCCTCAATGCAATTGCATTTCTTCGTTTCTGTGCAGTCAGACTTGCTGATGGAGGACTTGTTTGCAATAAGAAGAGCAGCGTCGATGACTCATCAGTTGTAGTAGAAAATGGTGTTTCAGATGTACAAGCTTTTTCTGATAATGATGATCACGTGGCCTTTTGGATTCCTTTGCTATCAGGTAATATGTCTTCAGATGCTATGTGGTAAGAAATTTAGTGAGGTGGCCACTCCACTACATGGTGGACAGTAAGTCCTATTCTTGCCCAATTACTGTGTCTATTCTGTTTGGTTGGTTTCTTGCACCCAAGTATCTATTGCCAGATAATATTGAGAGAGTGAAAAGAGAAATATATGCTGAAACCCTCTGTGTGAAATACACCACATGGATTCTATTATATAGGCTAGGAGAGAATCAATATACAATCACAACATTAATTACAAGATAACTACGAAATCAAGACTACCTTAATTATCTAATATTTTGATACTCAACATATTATTTGCATAAATATTAACAGAGTCAACACTTCCTCCCTCACTCAAGCTGGAGGTATGAATCATATGCATCGAGCTTGTTACATATGTAGCTGATTCGATGACCTTTTAGAGATTTAGTAAAGACATCTACCAATTGGTAGTTGGAGTTGACGTAACTTGTGATGTCTTTTGATTTGATATTCTCTTTGAAAAGAGGACTATCTACATCGATATGTGTAGTCCTCTCATTAAAAACAAGATTAGAGGCAATATGCAACACTGCTTGATTATCACAAGGTAGAGTCATTTGCATCATAAAAAATGAAGCTACTTCAGTAACTATTTCAACCACCCAAGATATGATAGACTTAACATATCATGTCTCCTTATCCTGGTCATTAGTTGATCTTATTTCACTGCATTTTCCTACATGTATTAATGGCCTTTTTTTTGTAAACCCTTCTGTGCTTTCTGTATTGAAGTTAATATTTTCATTGCAGGGTTGTCAAAATTAACTTCTGATCCAAGATCAGCTATCAGAAAGAGTTCTTTGGAAGTTCTTTTTAACATTTTGAAGGATCATGGTCATCTATTCTCACACACATTTTGGAATAGCATTTTCTGTTCTGTTATTTTTCCTGTGTATAACTCCGTATCTGGAAAGAGAGATATGAATCCACTCGAGAGTCATTGTTCACCCTCTTCATTATCTATGCATACTGAAGGAAGCACATGGGATACTGAGACTTCTTCGGTAGCAGCAGAATGTTTAATAGATTTATTTGTCACCTTCTTCGATATGGCGAGGTCTCAGCTACCAGGTGTGGTGTCAGTCCTGACAGGGTTCATCAGAAGTCCTGTTCAGGGTCCAGCTAGTACTGGAGTTGCTGGGTTACTGCGTCTCACAGGTGACCTTGGTAACAGGTTTTCAGAAGAAGAATGGAAAGAGATTTTTCAGTGTTTGAAAGATTCAGCTACATCAACAGTGCCTGGATTCATGAAGGTCTTGAGAACCATGAATAATGTTGAGGTGCCCAAAATTTCACAGTCCTCTGCTGATCTGGACAGGTCTTCTAATCATGATTTGACAAATGACGAGTTTGATGATGACAATCTGCAAACAGCCACATATGTTGTGTCAAGAACAAAGAATCATATTGCTATGCAGCTACTTATTATACAGGTTTACTTCTTGCTCTTTCTGTACTAAATATGAAAGCATGGTAAGAATTAATATTTTAAACATAAGCACAAATTTCAGGACGTGATGTTAATGTTAGTTCTGTACTTTTTCGGGTTTAGGGTTTAGAAAGTAATTTAATGATAAAAGACAGTGAAAACAATGTTTTTTAAGCCACGCAGACCCTTATGCTGCAAATTCCTTAGGATATGGAATTATTTGGGTTGCTTGTTTCACTTTCACCTCTTGCCTTCTCATTTGCTATGACAAATTGTGGCCACCAAAACCCTAGTTTTCCTTCTACTGATGTTGCTTTCTCTCTTCTCTGTCGTCATCCCCACCATTCAACTCATCTTTCCTACACAGTTCTGTCTTTATCTTCTTGGATCACATTGTTAATGGTTGGTTGCACCTTATTACCCACATATCTTTCTCATACCTGAAGTTCTTAATGTAAAATATTCAATTACTTTTATGTTTCATCTTCAAATGAGTTCATCATGACGATAAACTGTGTTCTGATCACAGGTTACAACTGATATGTACAAAAAGCACCAGCAATCCTTATCAGCAGTCAACATCAAAGTCCTTATTGAATTGTATGCATCCATTGCTTTGCATGCTCGACAACTGAACAAAGAGCAAGTCCTGCTGAAAAAGTTGCAGAAAGCTTGCTCCATCCTGGAACTATCTGCCCCACCTGTGGTTCATTTTGAAAACGAGTCCTTCCAGAATCACCTCAACTTTCTACAGAATTTACACGCCAATCATCATTTTGTGCATGATGAGATTGATCTAGAGCAAGAGTTAGTAACTGTATGTGAAAATGTGTTGGACATATATCTGAATTGTGCTGGTTCTGTATCCACATTTCACAAGTCTGATACTCAGCCAGTGCCACGTCGAAAACTCCCTATGAGTTCAGCAAAGAAAGAGGAAATAGCTGCTAGGACTTCTCTAGTCATCTCAGCATTGCAAGGGTTGGCTGGTCTGGAAAAAGATTCATTCAGGAGGTATATTCCACGGTTCTTTCACTTATTGGTAGAACTCGTGAGGAGTGAACACACCTCTGGAGAAGTTCAGCTTGCCCTGAGTATTATGTTTCGTTCATCTGTAGGGCCCATTATAATGGAATGAGGCTCGTTGCTTACCTTGTTTTGAGGAGCTGGTGATTGTTAGACGGCTATTTCTTTATTATAAGCTGAAGCGCGCGGTCATCGCCTATGCAGATCTGTTATTGTATGTGTCATAATGTAAATGAAAAATTTATTTGAAGCAGAAATGTTCTATCCCGATCCGTTACGGTTAGTCTACTAGGATCAATTGGGTTGAGTTTGAAAGAGGAGGAAGAATGGGCTGGAGGCTGGCCTTTATTTCTCATTTTTATTTTCGGTTGATATGTTGTCTATAATTATAGTAATATTACCTTATTTCATATGGTTTTTACGATGTGAAGAAATGGTGAAAAGGAAATTGTCATTTTTCTATGATTTTCTCTACAAATTTTCAAAAATATAAAATGAAGTAAAACAGTGTGGTTAGTATACACTATCTTTTTAATGATTAAAATAAGAGGTTCATGTAAAAAGGTGGAGTTTGTTTTTTCCACAACCCCTCCTACTCAAACACACCCCCTAACTTCTTAAATCCTCAAAATACTCCTAATTCAAAAAACATAAAATTCCTCCACTCTCCCCCAATCCCTTCACTCCCCTCATTCCCCACACTTCTCCCCTTCATCTTAACCCAAAATCCCTCTCACTAAACTCCTTCTCTCTCAATCTCTCACTCCAATCTCTCATTCATCCATCAACACCCTCCAATTGTTCGTGCCATCAACAACTATCCAATCGTTCCATTTAATTGAAGGTAAGCCTCCCCTCTGATCTGCGCTCTGGTTTTTATTCTGCGTACCTGCTCTGTTCGAACGCACGCCTTCGAATAGTTGAGGAAGAAGGCGTTCGAATGAGAGCATGCGTACCTGTTCGCATGAGGCTGTTCGAACATGGTTCGCATGGTGTTGTTCGAACCGTTGTTTGACAGCACAATTTTTGTGTTTTGTTGGAAGTTTAATTGGTTGGTTGATTTTATTAAATTGGTTTAGTCTAATTGGGTATATACTTGTACTTGTTGTTTCAGATATGCCTCGGACTCGTGGTAGGGGCAGGTTTGAGACCCCGGTCCCATCAGTTGAGCATCAAGAGGAGGAGGATGCTCCTTAGGAGGAGGAGGTGGAGGCTGCTCCTCAGGAGGAGGATGAGGTTGCTCTTGAAGACGACGCTAGTTCTAGTCAGTATTCTACTGATTCTGATTATCGGGCATATCTTGACGCTCATCCTAGGAGTGATTCTGATGGGAATGATACTGGTGGGCGAAATGCTGATTCTGCTGTGACCAGTCTTTAGTTTATATTGTTATATTTTACTTTCAATAAGTTTGCAAACTGGTGTATGAATATTTATGACTTATTTAGTACTTACTAATCTATGTTACAATGGTGTTTAAGTTAGACAAATAGTTTATTATTAAAAAGCATAACCGTACATCAAATACGAAAGACATGAAATACGAAAGACATAATTGTGCGGACGTCGTTGTCGCTTTGGATCTCCATGACTGAATAATGGACAGTCCCATCATCTCTACAATTGTACTTTCTGAAACGTATACGATCCACGTCTTTACGCCACACTACCTCTCGACGAATCTTCCTCTCAGCCTTTTCCTTCAGTTGCGCGAAGGTGATGTCCTTACTCATCCTGCAGAAGATATGGTTAGGACAACGAAACACAACACCATGTTCGTCGGTGGTGACAGTCCCATGGTGATGAAGGGTCGTTAGGAATTTGTCATTTGAGTATTGGGTTGGGCACAATTGTCATTCCATTTCAGGTTGGTTGTATCTGTGGAGAAGGAGAGTAATCTGTGAAGAAGGAGAGTAGGGTTTGGTGAAGAACCAGATTAGGGTTTGGTGAAGAACGTGTGAGGATGTGGTGAAGAAACTGAACCCCCTTTTATAATAGGCGTGGTGAAATGTCAGCCGTTGATTTCATTTTTAGATCACAAATCTAAGCCGTTTAAATTCTATCCGTTCAAACACATTTTCCAAAGGGAATGACATCCACTCCTTTATCTGACACATTTGACTGATTGTAAGCCGTTGATTAAAACTGTCGGTGGAATCTGAGACGTTCAATATCTGTCATTCTGCAACGCTGGTTCGAACACACTCCTTCGAACTCGTTCGCTTGACCTCATTCGAACAGGTAAAAACGCCCAAGAGGGTGTGAGTCCATATTTAACACACGCGAACGGCCTTATTCGAACTAGTTCGAAGGCCCGTGTTCGAACACGTGAAAATTCTTAAAAAAAAGACGTTTTGGCTGGCCTTTTGGTCTTTTCACACCCTTATGGGGTGTGTTTTAAGTAGGAGGGGGTGTGGGAAAAGCAAAGTCCAAAAAGTTTTACACTATCAACAAATTATGTGTGACTTTAAGGCGTTTACTTTTCCCACACCCCCTCCTACTCTTTCACACCCCTTAACAAATTTTATTTCAAAAATAACCTCGCGTGAAACGCTGTGAGGACGTGTTTAAAGACTGTTCGAACGACCTTGTTCGAACACGTTCGAATAACCTCGTTCGAACAGGTAAAATTACGCACAAAAGGGTGTGAAGTCAATATTTAACACACTCGAATGATGTCGTTCGAACGTGTTCGAACAAGGTCATGCGAACCTGTTCGCATAACCTCATGCGAACAGGTGAAAAACGCCCAAAGAGAGTGTGAAGTCAAAATTTAACACACTCGAACGATGTCATTCGAACCTGTTCGAAGGCCCGTGTTCGAACAGGTGAAATTTCGTGAAAAAAGAGGTTTTGGCTGGCCTTTTGGACTTTTCACACCCTTGTGGGGTGTGTTTTGAGTAGGAGGGAGTGTGAGAAAAGCAATAGCCGACTTTAAACAGGGTCGGCCCAAGGCCCAAACCACTAAAGCAAGGGCTTTGGGCCACAAAAAATTTAGTGAATAAAAGGGCCTCAAATTTAAATTTTAATGCTACTTAATATGAAAAAGAAATTTCACAGGACAAACGTAAAAGTAATCCAGCATGTTTAGCAAGTGAGGGCCTCTGTAGACTCAATGGCTTGGGTTCGATTCCTGCTATCTATAATTTATTATTGTTTTTGATTTTTTTGTTGGTAGTGAAGGCCACTATAATATTAGGTGTTTGCTTTTCCCACACCCCCTTCTACTCAAAACACACCCCATAAGAGTGTGAAAAGACCAAAAGGTCAGCCAAAACCTCTTTGTTTTCACAAAATTTCACCTGTTCGAACACGGGCCTTCGAACAGGTTCGAATGACATCGTTCGTGTGTGTTAAATCTTGACTTCACACCCTCTTGTGCGTAATTTCACCTGTTCGAACGAGGTCATGTGAACAGGTTCGCATGAGGGTGTTCGAATACCCTATTTTATTACAAAAAATGGACTCTCACACCATATTCACCTTTTTTTCCTGTTCGGTTGACCTCAACCGAATATATTCGGTTGCCCATCCCCGAACAGGTGAAAACACGCACTCTACTTAAGGGTATTTTTGGAGTTAAGGGGTGTGAAAGAGTAGGAGGGGGTGTGGGAAAAGCAAACGCCTAATATTATTGAATATCGTTGGCAAGCTTTACATAAAGACGATAACGGTAGCACGTTTGCTTTATGGGTTTTTTTTTGACCCCACCCCATCCCCATAAACCCCCACCCACACTGAAAACCCCAAAATGCCCTTCTGAAAACGTATTTTTTTAAAAAAAAAATTTGGCCAATCGTATATACACCTGGGGGGTGTATATACGACCCTTACATTTGGGCATCGTATATACACCCCCCAAGGCATATATACGATTGGCACACCCCACCATAATCGTATATACGCCTTGGGGGGTGTATATACGATGGGCAAAAAATAGGGTCGTATATATACCCCCCTCAGGTGTATATACGATCCCCATTGTATTTTTTTAAATTTTTTTAAGTCAAATAAAAATTATATAAGTCCTGAAAATAGGTTTTGTGTGTAGTTCGTTAAAACGTGACGATGTTATACGTCGAACGAATAATTTAGGCTAAAAAATCGGTTTTCGGGCAAATACTCCGATCGTAATGAAACCACAGCTATTAAATCCGAAAAAATCAAGAATCAAGACTCCCATAGAAGACACTTCTTACGGGACTACGGCCTCAAAATCCCAAATTCCATCGTTTACTATTTTTTACGATTTTTTTTAATTTTTCATAGTCTCCAAAAAATCTAAAAAATTTTGTATAGCCTTATTTTGGTTTTGTTAGATTTTTAGTGGTGTTTTTATAATTTTTTGGAGTAGTTTTGACTATTTAACAAATTTTTAGTAGCCTTTTAGTAATAAAAATTAAAACAAATTATTAAAAAAAATAAAAAACCCATCATATATACCCTTTTAAGTACGTATATACAATTGGACATAAAATAGCCATCGTATATACATACTCAAGGGGTATATACGATTTCTTTATTTTTTTTAAAAAAAATTAATTTTCAAAGGGCATTTTGAGGATTTAAAATTGGGTGGGGGTTTATGGGGATGGGGTGGGGGTCCAAAAAAAAAAACCCTCGCTTTATTTGTGGCTATCAAAGTTCTTTTTTTTGTCAAGAAGGAGTGATCAAAGTTCTTTTTGAGAAATAGAAAAACCAAATGAATAATAATAACAAGTCATCCATTGATATAATAAAACACACCATTAATATGTAAAACAGTTACTATATAATAATTAAAAAAATTGGTACATAACATAATTACTTTTTAATCATGTTTCATGTTCATTCTCTCTTTCTTTGATAGAATAAGGTTTTAATTTTTAACTTTTTATTTATGTTTATTTTTCATTTACTTTTATCCAACATAAATTATTCATTTAAGCTATTCAAATAATATTTTTAATGGACTTAAGTTTTTGGTTTCCTTGATTTGATTTTATTGTTATTAGGATGCCAACAATTTTTTTCATTAAAATCATTAAAATGGAGTTCAAATTATATCTAGCGAATACTAGGATTTTTTTTTGGAACAACGAATACTAGGATTTCACATCACTTTATTGTTACATGGGCATCATATCAAAACTCGTTTTAGACCTCCGTAATTGTTGGGTCGGCCCTTTAAGAGTAGTTGCGAAAGTCAAATGGTTTTAATGATCTAATTGTTATAGTTGAGTGACGGTGTACAAATAAGGCAAAGTTAGTGCAAAATGCTAGCTGATTCTTGTAACGCCTCAAGATAATTTAATTATTTATTTAATTAAGTTAGTTGAGAATTACAACATTTTATTAAGTCAATTAATTAATTTGGAGTTTTATTTTAATTAGGACGTGTTATAGTGATTAGTTATATTAAAAATAGGGTGTTTAGAAGGAAAGAAATGAAAAAAATAGAGAAAGGGACAGCATAGGGACGACATGCAGCTGGTGGTGTGAGGAGGGGGAGGAAAAATTCAATCTTTGTGTGGGTAAGTTGGTATTTGGTACCAATCTTCTCCATTTTTCTTTCTCTACCTTTTAGTGTAAGTTTCTTACACTAATTCCTTCTCATTTTCACTTTACCATGGATGGGGTTTGAAGCTCAAAGTGTTGGAGAAGCTACTTTGTGGTGGTTCTTGGGTTGGTGTTGGAGAAGCTACTTTGTGGTGGTTCTTGGGTTGTTGAAGGAGAGGCTTCTTGGGTTTTCAATTTTGAGGTGAGGGGGCTCTCTTTCATACATAATAGGTTGTAGGATGAGTGGTTATGTGTGGGTTAGGTGTTTATGGTAATTAATTGTTGTTTGTGTGTTGTTTGAATTAATTGATTGTTTATGGGTTGTTTGAATTAATTGGTGTTATGTTTGAATTAAAATTGATGAACCCATTCTAATTGTTGTTAAGATGAATATGATATGAACTATGTATGTAAGGTGTTTGATGTATTGCCTCAATGAAATTGAGTATGAAAATATGATGATTGCAAGGTGTTTGATAACTTGCCTAAAATGAATTGGTGTTGAAATTGGAGTGTGAGACATTGTGCCGTGATTATAATTGGTTTGGGTGATTAATCATGATGAGTTCTTCTTGCTCATGGTTTTGTGCGTTTCTGGACACTGTTTCGGTCTTTTTAAAACTGGTACTGTTTGGTCGATTCAAAAATTATGTGGCTGAGTGTTTTCGAAAATAGACTTAAAGCCGGTCGTTTTGGCACTGGTTTCGTTAAATTCGGAGTTGTGTAGCTCCAGTTATGAGTCTCCAAAGTCGGGTCAATTTTCTAGAGTCAAACTGTGAGTAGGTTCGGTTTTTGCAAGTTTTATGTCATCAAATGAACTCCGTTTTGAACGATTCTTTTTCCATTTGAAACTATACTCAAATTTCTTTTGTTCGGGCTAAGGTTTTGTCCCATTTGGTCAAGTTTAAGTCAGTTTAGAGTGAAATGAAGTGGGAGGACAGAATCTGTCCAGTTTTGGGACTGTTCGGGTTATTTATAAAAACTGTACTAATTGGCTCATTGTTTTGAAACTTTAAAGATATATCCAGAAACTACACATCCGTGGCTTTCCGACGAGTGGTCTTTTGTAATTTTTCGATGTCGTTTGCTATTTTAAATAATCCGCCGAAGTAGGTGTACTGCTGTAGGAATCCAGCATTTTGTGCGGGTGTTGCCAATGTTGCCTAAAGTACCAAAAATGCTATTTTGATCCTTTGAACCCTTTTAGTCCCTAAAAATATTATTTCGGTCCCTATGCATTGTTGGTCCTTGAGTGATGTTTTGGTCCTGGATGTGTTGTTTTGGTCCCTGAGTGTTGTTTAGGTCCTTGAGTGATGTTTTGGTCCTCTAGGGGTGTTTAGTCCTTGTGACATATTTTATAATGACGAAGTTGATGATGTATGAATAGACGATGATGATATTGACGATGGGTCTATTGACCAAAACTAAAAATGATGATGATGTTATTGATTGATGGGTCTATTGACCAAAACTAAAAATGATGATGATGTATTGACCAAACTAAAATTGATAATAATGTGGGATGTAATGTTGATGATGCATGAATGATGATTGTTGGTTGCTCATGGGTCTCATGCATACATGTGCATTTTATTGACGATGTTTATTGACGATGAGAGGCTTCGACCTTGAGCTATTGACGATGATAAAGCTCAATTATTGACGATGATGCCATAGTGGCTAAAATTAAGGACGATGAATGGTACCACATGCATACTTTCATATGCTTGGTGTTGCCTTGATGATGATTATGAGTTGATGTGCCATACTTAATGCCATATGCTAAATGTTTGAAATGTGATTGATGTTAGTTGCCTTCCCTAATATAATGCTTATCCTATTTGCTATTATTTATGTAAAGAGACTCACCCTACTGCTTATCCTATGTGCCATACTTCGTGTTGCTTCTCATGTCGGCAACCTGCAGGTGATAGCAAATGAAGTAGTCTAGTGATAGTCATGCTCTGATATGTAGCACCGGGGGCGGGGAGTCTTAGATACTTAGTATTTTGTTTTAGAGTTATTAGACTGATATTTGGAGCTGTATTAATTAGTTCTAAATTGTTGTTATTCCGCTGTGCTGGTGACTTCTATTCTGTTGTTGTAAAGCTTAAACAGGCATCTTGAGGGTTCACCCCAATTTTCTGTGCTATATATCATGCACCAGTTATTTTATGAAGATTCAATGCGTTGTTTTATGTTTTTGAAGAAATGTAGCACTCTCTTTGTAGTGCGTGGAAAAGTTTTTGAAAACTATGATTTATCAATTAATTAGTAGTATAATTAGAAGGGGGTGTTACATTAGTGGTATCAGAGCAGTTCGGTCTGTCCGGCCAAGTTGTCGAGTCTATTAACCCTCGAGTCTTGGTACTCGTTCTAAATCATAATTATGTTGTTGTTTATTACTGTTACCGTTGTTGGTTTGTTCTTTCATTGACATGCCTTGTGATTTATTTGATGGATGACGATTGAAAGTTATATTGATTTATTGAGGTATGTGTGATTGAAATATGTAATTGTTGGTTGTAGCATTGATTTTGGTTGTTTGTGACTGTTGTCTGTATCATTAAGATATGTGAGATTAAAAGAGTTCTAACGACGTCAAATGAGTGAGAGACGTGACGACGCCTTTGCACTCCGGACTGCGTTAAAAGTCTTTTAAGGTGATAATTATAAAATTGAAAAGAAGTAGTTTTGTGACCTTAATTAATTGGTTGCATGAGTAGGAGGGACTGATCACCCCAATAACTCATCCCAATGAAAGAGGTGACAAAAACTCATGGTATTATTAACTTTGGATGCATGCAATAATTTTAATTTGATTGATTGCTTGATTAGTTGGTTGGAATATAGAAAGTACTTTTATATGACCTAACCTTGGTGAGTTATACATTGGACAATATTTGAAGGATTGCTTGTTGAAAATTGTTGCACTTGATTGACGTCTCTGATATAGGTCGATTGTTACTGTGATGTATATGAGTATAAGTTTGGCTTGTGCTTAATTGCTTCGAAGTTAGTATGCTAAAATGAAATGTTGTGTAATACTATATTTTCATTTTCTCAAGTAAGGTTGCATAACTTGAAGTTTTGACATTCTCAGTGTTTCAGTTTGGCTCGTTTCGTGAGCATGATGTGATTTGTCAAAATTAAATGATCAACTTTCCTTACCTTCTGAGTTTATGTCGGAAATTAAATTTTGAACTAATAAGTAATTGTTTATGTGGTTGCATGCTCGTGTGATAGTAAGATTTGGGGTTTGCATATAGTTTCCCTTTTTGGACAAAACTGTGAGTTCTATAATTTTCAAAAAGAAACGGTACTTGGAAATTTTATGCTAATGGAAAATGAATGTGATGTCAAATTAGTGTTGGAGCTGTATTAATTATTTCTAAATTGTTGTTATTCCGCTGTACTGGTGACTTCTATTCTGTTGTTGTAAAGCTTAAACAAGCATCTTGAGGGTTCGCCCCAATTTTCTGTGCTATATATCATGCACCAGTTATTTTATGAAGATTTAATGCGTTGTTTTATGTTTTTGAAGAAATGTAGCACTCTCTTTGTAGTGCGTGGAAAAGTTTTTGAAAACTCTGATTTATCAATTAATTAGTAGTATAATTAGAAGAGGGTGTTACAATTCTCGTACTCGACCCCTACAAAGAAGGCAAAGTCCTTCCTTTCAACTTTGATTCCTTCTTTGAGAATATGTCCAAAAGAGTGTTCAGAATTCTTTTTGCTTGTTGCGAAATCCAAACATATTGGTGTGTTAATGCAGTTGACAAAGGCAAAAAGAATCTTGGATTGCCAATACTCTTATACTAATTCTGTTATGCAAATCTAACTATGAACATTCGTTTGTTTCTGTTTCGAAGGATTACAATTTTGTGTCCATAAAAACGGTGTAAGCGTTCCAATTTGAACCGCCATGTGGTGATCGATCACATCCTCTTTGAAGTCCTCCAGTGAAGAAAAAGAAAATTCATAAAATCATCTACCCAAGGATATTAATTCCCATCTATTGATAATATGACATAAGGGTTGAAGGTTAGACTGCAAGCATCAAGCCTTAAAGGGATATCACCATTGGAAATAATTTTCTTTCATTTAGATGATTCTTGCAACCATCCTCTCGAATGAGAATCACAATTTTGTCTCCCTTTAGACATGGTCGGGGCAATTGACTCTATGGAATATCACATGTGTCATTGAAAACTTCTGCAAAAGTCTTGATCTTTGGCAATTCTTTGGTGTTGATGATAGAAGTCAATGACAATGAGGAGGAAATGCTATAAGCGCAACACATCTCCACAGACAGTGGCAGATCATCGTAGTGACAGGAGAGAGCCTTGGATCCTCCAAGAATTTTAAAAACTTTTTTTTTTACAACAAGAATTTTAAAAACTTTGGTCATTTATTTTTCATATCTGCATTAGTTTGGTCCTCTATCTTTTTTTCTCATTTTGATCATTTATCTTTTATATTTGTTTCTGTTTGGTCTTTTAAAACAAAAACACAATAAAATGAAGAATACTATGAATGTGTACAAGAACACCAGGAACACTTCGATTTCTTGTTTCTTGAATAATTCATACAATATGCGGCCAAATTGAATGAAGCTTGACTCTAACTTGAATAAAATTTTGCAATGAATTCAAGAAAACCAAAATTAAGCTCAGAAAAGTGTTTATGCGCAAAATCACCTCTAGAACTAAAATCTTGAATTTGAAGTTCAAAACACCTTCAATCTTAACAATGGTGATTTTGCTATAGAGCACCAAATTGAACGATTATTGAGCCTAAAATACTCGAAATTTAACAAGGAATCAGGAAATAGCCAGCATTTCTTAAGAAAAGCTCTTAAAACGCAAACACTAAAGAATAAATTTTAGCATCTATAAAACATGATTTGACACTTATTTGCTCATTTCTTACCCAATTTGTGTCAACCTAGTTGCGTTCAACTCGTATTGAGTGCAGAAATTGAATTATAGTAAAAGGTTTTAACGAAAAGCAACCAAAAATACCACCACCAAAACAGCCACAAGTCAAATCCAAATCTGCACCAAAAAGCAAACACCCAAACTCAAATCTGCATCACAACCTAATTCTACATTAAAAACTAAATTTGTACGAGAGTCTTCATCACAACCAAAAGATACTAGGCCAAAATATTGGGTTTTTCGGGAGCAAAAATATCAGACTCCACTGTAGCCACTCGAGGCACATCCACTTCACTTGTAGAAGCTCTACAGGAGGTAAGAAGAAGTTCCGGGCCCAAGATGCCAACTTTGAGGAAAAAATCAGACACTTAATGATTAGGATCTTTTTTAAAGTTTGTAATTTGGAACAAATATATGTTGTCCATGTTTATGGTATATTTTGGATATTTAGATATGTTTTGGACTTATTTTGGATCCCCCAATCTATTTTGGGCATGTTTTGGCAATAGATGCATGTTTATGGACACAAATCTTTGTGGCTTAAGTTACGGTTGAATTAGATTTTTTATGTTTATTCTACAATTTAAATCACATTCTTTAAGTATGTGCTCTAGTTTCAATTCCGTCATGTTTTGATTTGACCCTTTAAGTATGGTATGTATAGTTTCATTTTGGTACTGTGTATGGTGTTATTAAGTGAACTCAACCAAAAAAATAAAAAAGCCAATAAAACATCATTTGAATCACGTAAGCGAAATTACATAATTAGGATTACATCCAAAATAAAACGGCTAAAAATAGAGGACCTATTTAAATCCTTTAAACGAACTTGGAGGACCTATCTGAAACTAAATACAAACTTAGAGGATCAAAATTAAACGACTAAAAATAATTACCATGTCATTAAAAAATTGAGCGAAAAAATAATAAAACAACGACTTGTCATTATATATATTTCACGTCAGCAAGTGCCACATCAACACATAACTGACATGTTATCAACCGTTAAGCCAGATGGTCGATGAGGACTTAAGTGTAACGATTTTGAGATCTAAGGGATCAAACTGGAAAAAAAAACTTAAAAGGAGCAAAACAGAGCAATAAATAACTTAAAGGATTAAAAGTGCATAGAGTGACGACGAGGAGTGTTGGAGGCTCTGAGGATTCTTTTGGTGGCGTGACATCCTTAATTTGGGATATTAGCTTTTTAATGCAGAGTGGTTTATACGGTGTATCAGACATGGTTTGGGCGATGACAATGACATAGATTTTTGGCCGGATCATTGGTCGGGTCATGAGCCATTTCACTTGGTGTTTTGTATGCAGGTTGCGGGCACCAACGGGTGAAGATAGCAGATGTTGGCGAATGGCTCCAAAATTCTTGTTGATGGCGCATTTCATGGCTTACCTTGATAGATCATGTGTGCCTGGAGGAAGCCAAAAATCTGAATAATATTCTAATGGAGGTAAAGTCGGTCCAAGATAGGGAGGTCAAGTGGTTGTGGACGCTAGAAGCTGTAAAATCTTTTTTCATTCGGCTGTGCTATAAACATCTGATTGATCTATCTCGTACAGACGCTGTTAATTATTTAAAATGGTTTTTCAAGGATCTCTGGAAGACGTCAATTCCTACAAAATTCCTTATTTTCGAAAGGCGGTTGGTACGTGACTCTTTACCAACCCGTGCTCTCCTACTAAACCATTGGTGTGTTTGATATACACACAAATGTGCAAGTATACACAATCATATCAAGTAATAAAGTGAAAGTAGAGTATCGTTCCCACGAGGATTAGATTAATTTACAAGTTTAAATTAAATAGTTTACTAGTGAAAGGTAACCACTATCCTACTCACAAATAGGTGGTTTTGATACACAAACAGAATGTAAATAAGCAATAAAAATGTGTAAGGAATTAGTGGAGAATGATAGTTGAGATGTCTTCACCAAATAAGTCACTTTTAAGAGTTTTAGTGGTGTATGTGGTGCATGTACACTGGATGCAGCTGCATCAGTATGTGCCTTTCAGTCACTTTCTTTGGAGTTTCATTACAAGCTCTTATGATCTTTGGTTTTTGCAGTAAAGAAAAGAGTTGTCAATTCCTCTCTTGCCTCCTAACAATGATCCAAGTTGCTAAATAAGTTCACTCTTGTAATTGCATCATCCTAAGGACTGTGTTATCATATGTCTAGGTTTTAGTATGTAATTAACAAAGTTTCCTTTATTAAACATTTATCCCTATTAGTTCTTGAGTTCTAATCATAAACCATGTCTGTATTTATGATTCGCATTCACTTTTAGTTGGCCAATTCTAAAGATGAATACGAAAGAGTTATCATACAAGAACTAAAATGCAAGCATCACATATGAACACAATAACTTACTTAAAAGATCATTATAAGGTTACAACATCTCAACTAATGGAATTTAGCTCATATTACTCATTATATAATAGAGAGAATCTATAAGGAACATGATCAAATGAGTAAAACTACAAAAGAATTCAAATAGATAGAGATTACTCAAGTAGGAGATCTTTTGCATGAGATTCCAAGTTGAAATATTACACCAATTCCTTGCATAAGTTTCCTCCAAGTAGAAGTGAAGGAAGAAGGTGTCAAGTCCTTCCTTACCTTCTTACATTTCAGAAACTAAAATAAAAACTAAACCTAAATTACAAATATAAGGAAGATATGTGTCCTTAGATGCTTGGATCCTTGGATGATCTTCAAGTGAGGAGAAGTGGTCGTTTATATAGGCAATGAGTTTTCCTTCTATGGAGGGTTTGCTTGGGAGACATGATTTAACCAAGATCAGCTGACCATAGTAACTTTGCAGACCTCCCATCAAGCAAGTTGCTCTTCACATGAAGTTCACATGGGGTGGTCCAATAAAGAAGTGCCACATGTCATTGAGTGAGTGACCTTCCCAACTTGTCTCCAATAGTAGGTGGTCGAAATATGCAAGTGGGTCTGCTCCCCATGACTAAGCATGACGTCACATGTCAAGTGTTGAAGCATCAAATTGGTCATTGGATGTTTTGGTACATATTGTTGGTATAGCACAGGCAGTGTAGGCACACCTAGTGCGGGCAGTGTAGGTACACCTGAAGCAGCTGCACTGAACAAAACATCAAACATACCAAGACATATGCATTTTTCTTAAGTAATTGTTCTAATCCATTTGAATCCTTAAAATGTTGTTTCTTTACTTAATTATAAGCTATATTTATATATTAATTTACTTGAAAATAGGCAATAATCCAAGTTTAATTGTATGAATAACTCTTTATAAAATAGAGTTATCAACCATCATGTTATATTACTAATGAAGATGATGCACTTTGCCCAATTTGCTTGGATCATATAGAGAACACTTTTCATTTACTTTTCAAGTGTCCTTTTACTACTTATATTTGGTCTCATGTACTCTCTTAGACAGAGACGGATGCATGTGTTGTATATTGGGGGCACTTGCCCCCACCAAACTAATTTGTCTTAGTTCGAATAAGCCTAATAAAATTGCTTTGCCCCCATATAAAATTAGATGGTGCCCCCACAAGATAGTTTTTTTAAAAAAAAAAAAAGAGACAATCAATTCACATATTTTTTTCCTTTTATATATCCTTTTAATTTTGACATCTATTCTAACATTTAACATATACATGGACCCAAAATACATTAAATTTTGGGATTAATTTTTCCTTCACAAAATTATGTATTTTTTAGATTTATAATATTTTTATTATATGAAAAAATATTAGGACATTTTAGTTCTCCTAAAACCTACGATGACTAATCTCAAAAAAAAACTACAATGACTAAATATTTAAATTTTTTGGTATTTTCATTCTAGAGAGCAAACAAGTCTCTGTAGTTTTTGTTACATATACTTTTCGGCCACTTGGGTGCGAAATTTAAATGTGTTGTCTTATTTTTTTATAAGTTGTATACATTAAAATTAATTTTTTAATACAACCTAAAGTAAGATAAAATATTAATTATGGAATAAATGTCAAAGTTTACATGATCAGTATTGAAAATTAAGTTCAAACCAAAATTTCAATGAATATAATTATATCTGAAATAGATGGACATGTATTTATCAACCAAACATATAGTAGCAGCATTCCACACTAACAACAAGTCAACAACATCCACTTATTAATCTTTCAATATCATTCTCCTGCGACTCCATAATCAAGATTCTTTAAAAAAAACTCATTTTCAATTGAAATTAAAGCATTTTAGAATGCAAATAAGGTAAATTGTGGCCGAAAACTAGAATAATAAATTGTGACTTATTTTAATAACTCTGGCAACGGTTTTTATATTTCATGGCCTAATGTGAAATAATTGTGGCCTAAAAGAAGAGGCAACGACCACCTACACAATGCCTCAAAAAATGTGGCAAACCGAGGCCTAAAGTTCAGGTCACAATATTTTCACTTATTGCCACGGTTTTTTGCCGTTCCCTAAATAACTTTTTGTTGTAGTGAATTCTAATTTTGAAAAACTCCTCTCAACATACGAAACAGTAACAGGGATGGTTAATATTAATTTATAAGAGAATACAATATCAAAAAACTTGATTTTGACTCAATTGTTAAAACATCTCTGATAACTCTTAATTCTTCAAATAAAAACCTCACCATCAATATATATCAAAAGAATTATCATGTTTCAAATAAGTTTCAAGAGATATACAAGATAATTTCAAGTTCTCATCAATGATCAAAGTCTTTCAATACTAAATAAAAATCCAAATATCTCCTCATATATGTGCTATATTGTGGGTTCATCGGTAAGTTTGATACTTTTTTTTCCGACTAAACTTTGTTTAAAAAATTGGTATGTTAATTATATAATTTTTTAATTTTAATATATATGTATGTATACCATGTTAAAAAGTTAGTGTGGTCACTGATCCTCCCGCACACCCTTGGGCCTGAGGCACCCCCTAGTTTTTCAATATCAACAATGCTATTTTGACAAATCGACAAATCACCAACCTACAACACCAATTACCCAAGTTTTTTAGACAAATAGCCAAGCTGTCAATTAACCAAGTTTTTAATCCACGCCTCGAAAATTGTGAAAAAGCAAGTTGGCTATTTGTCTAAAAACTCTTTGAATTGTGTGTGTTAGGCAGAGGCCATGACTATCGATTATTAAATTTTTTTCATTCAAATAAGATTTTTCAATATATATATTAACATAGGAACAGCTCACCAAGAGAAGAGAGGGAGAGATTGAGCTGACTGACCCCACACACAGAAAGAAAGAATAAAACAGGCTGTGATAGAGCTGTGAAGGATACATTTCACCACCATTTGTAATCAAATCAAATTATTATTATTATAATTATGATGATTTCTCCACTCATCATCAGGGTTCAGTAGTCAGCACATCACACAGGCACAGCAGGTAACGTTGGTTGTGTTGTGTTGTGTTGTGTTTTGTGGTCGGGCAACCTCTCCTCTCTTCTCTCCTATCCTATCCTCTCTCCTACCTACGGTGATCATGAGGGGGTACGAGAAGCGGAACTTGTTTTCCATTCCAACAAGTAGTAAGCCATCATCGCTGCCAGTGTCGTCGCAGCCGCGTTCTAAAGAAGAAGATGCAGATGGAGTGGCAGGAGGCCTTCGAAGACGCCTAATTTCTTCCATGTCGTTCCATTCAGCAACAGCATCAGCATCAGCATCGTCGATGTCAATATTTCCCAGATCCATGGGTGACTATGCAGGCACATCCTTAAGGAAATGGTGGGACTGGAGCTGGGCTTGGATCCTGTCGAGGAAGCCCATCTTTGCTAGAGATCTAGAAATGAACGAGCAGGAAACAAAGCTGCTGGGTACCCACGACAGGGGAAGCTGGAGACACGTTTTCTGTAGGGTGCGCTCTGAGATCAGGAGGTTCATCAGTACTCATTCTGATTATGCCGCTCTTCCTCAAACCTACAGACCACAAAAGGTACAATCATCATCATCATCATGCAATCGATAAGCAAGCAAGCAACATATATGGATTGGATCGCATCGGATCAGTTGTTAATTCATTGGAAATTATGCATGCCTGCGTAGCGTAGCGTACGTACGTCCTTTAAATAAATAAACAAAACCACTCTGTCTGTCTGTCTCTCTGTCTTTAAGATCCTCCATCCATCGCACTCTGCCATGAAAGAAATTCCTTGCTTTTTTGTAGCTTCCTTCTGCAAATTCCTTTTAATTCTTCCTTCTCTTTTTTTACTATGTACAATTAATTAATTCTATTATTATTCATGTGTACGTACGTATTATTCATTGTTGTCCATTACGGACGATTTCACAACAAGGCTTGCTCTCTCTCGCTTTAATAAATACGTACTCGTAATTAGTAATTACAATGATTGTATTGATTGGTTGGTAGTACTATATGATAATATTAGATTGTCGGTTGCTATAAAATTACCCTATGTCAATATTTATGTTTCACTTAATTCATGTTGCTCACGACGAGCGAGGGTTGTTGGTTCAGCTTCAATTCATACCCTTTCACTATTCTTTTTATGATTATAAATAAATGAAATCCAATTCACTACGCCAGATTTGTCAAAAAAGAGCGCCCCTATAAGCAACGCTTTAAGTAAAAACGCCACGAATGTCCAAAACAGCTAACTCATACCCAGCGCTTTTTAAAAAAATGTTGCTCATCGCCTTTAAATGCACTAGCCATACCCAGCGCTTTTTAAAAACGTTGGGTATGGCTTCACGCAGTTCTCCCAATACCCAGCGCTTTTTAAAAAACGCTGGGTATGGCTTCACGCGTTCTCCCAATACCCATCGCTTTTTAAAAAAACGCTGGGTATTGGGTCACGCGTTCTCCCAATACCCAGCGCTTTTTAAAAAATGCTGGGTATGGCTTCACGCGTTCTCCCAATACCCATCGCTTTTTAAAAAACGTTGGGTATTGGGTCACGCGTTCTCCCAATACCCAACGCTTTTTAAAAAACGCTGGGTATTGGGTCACACATTCTCACACATCACTTTCTTACCTCTCTTCTCTCAAACCCTCACACACCCACTTCTTTGCCCTCAACCTCTGCCTCCTCCCTCAACGTCTGCCTCCTCCTCTCTTTTTTTCTCATCTCTCATTCATGTTCAGCGTTATCAGCACCACCATCGCACGGATTCGTGTTCTCTCCTTCCATCGCAAGTGAGTAATAGTTTTGAGCATTCTATGTTGTTGCATTTTGTTGAAAAACATATTCTTTTTTTTGGTTGAATTTTTCTGAACTGATGATTGTTGAAAGGACTGTTCCTCTTCTTCTTATTGTTAGATTTTGTTCTTATTTGAAGTTTAGCACACCAGCTGTTTGTAAATTTGCCTAAACTAAGTTTCAGTGGGCACATCAACTGTTTGTTAAAATGCCCAAACGAAGTGCAGAATTTTTTTTTTCTTTTAAGGGTTGGGCGTACAAACTGAATACTTGTTAAAATGTTATTTGTTCTCTCATTTCTGCTTAAAAATTTTATTTCTGTGATATGACTTTTTTTATTAGGGTTTTGTAATATTCTGTTTGTGTTAGGTTTTTATAAAAGTTTTGTTTTTTCGATTTTAGTTTCTAGTTAACTCTTTTGCTTTCACTTTCAGCTTTTTTCTATTTTAGTTTATTTCTGGTTTGGTATTTTACTAGTTTTATCTTTACTAATTTGACCCTGTTTTTTATTTTCATGGATGTTAAACATGGTGAAGTTGGTTTCTTTGTCTTGTGGAGCACAAGCAACTACAAAACTACCAAACAGGTTGGAGATTCGCTACTGTGGCTCTTTAATATTTACATCTTGTCCCTCTTGTGTTGATTTATAACACTTTGCTTAACACTTAACTATATAAAAGTATGCTTCTGTACTTCATTTATGATAGTGTGAACACTATGATAAAGCTATCACTACAACAGAATTAGTATATAGGCAGCGTTTTATTCATCCATGGGCAGCGCTTTTGAGCGCTGCTAAACGTGGCGCTGGTGATTCCACTCTAACTATGGGCAGCGCTTCCTAAAAAGCGCCACACATTACCCAAACACGTCCTCAGATAGGCAGCGCTTCCTAAAAAGCGCCACCCATTGCCCAAACACGTCCTCAGATAGGCAGCGCTTCCTAAAAAGCGCCACCCATTGCCCAAACACGTCCTCAGATAGGCAACGCTTCCTAAAAAGCGCTACCCATTGCCCAAACACGTCCTCAGATAGGCAGCGCTTCCTAAAAAGCGCTACCCATTGCCTAATTTTTATTTTTTTATTTTTTTTCTGTTTTGTGTATTTTCCTTTTTATATCTACAATTTACCTAGTCATATGCAGCCAATACAATCCAATCAAATTCATTAGCTAACAAATTACAATACATAACCGAAACAAACTTTCTATATCCAAATGCACTAATATGACAACATAAGATGAACCAAAACAAAATAGCTAACAAATTACATCATCTAATTAATTTATCCAAAACTAGCTAGCTAACTTAATAGTATCCAAATCAAACTCTAAAAAAATGGGAGACATATATCAGTACAATCAGAACAATTTTTCTGAGAAATCATACTTTTATTTGCATCCTTCTGTTTCAAACTTTTTTTTTTGACAGCCTTCTGTTTCAAACTTTGGCACCTTCTTTTCTAGAACTAGCATACGCCCTTGCTTTGATTATGAACGGTTTCTTAGTTAAACCTGCAAGAAATATCAAATTTCAAGATAAGCAATATAAAGTACATAATTACACTCAGATTGAAGATCCAAAAACCAATGAAAGCAACTTTCAAGATAAACACAAGAAATTTTACCTTAATTACACCGATACGAATCAAAACAATGATAGCAAACTTTTAAGTATGAGCTTTAACTAAACAATGATACCCAGTAATTATTGATTATTAGTAAGAAAATTAAAAAAAAAGAAAAAGAAATGAAGGAATAGGTTGATTAATCTGTGGATTATTGGTACGAAATGATTAGTAAGAAAATTATAGAATAGCATTTACAATTTATTTACAATTGAAAAAAAGCTTTTAAGTACGAAACGAAACTGAAGAACGACTCTTTTCACGCAATACCCACCGATCATTTCTTACATTTCTTCAACAGCCCTTCGTACCAAATATCATTTCTTTTATAATTAATATAAATATAATATAAAATAAACAAGAAACAGGGGAGGTGGGCGCTGGTGTTAGGTTTTATTATATGAAAATAAAAGAAAGAACAAAAATAAACATAAAATGGGATAATAGTATACTGCTAAATCTTACCTTGATTTTGCTTTTGGTGTCTGCATATTTGGATCTCTCTAGTGATAGAAATGCAATGGAAAATACCTCTTCTTCAAATCCCCCTACCCACTATTCCTTAAATAGGGAATCTGAGGAAGAAATAAAAGGAAAAGGAATTTCATTTATTTATAGTATTAATTGACATTAATGATTGAACAACAAAAAATACTAACAAAAAAGCATATAGATATAGTCACTTTAAAGAAACTTCAAGTTAACAAACTGCACTACCACCAACCAAATCCAAAACACACATCATAAATAACCAAAACAACTAAGCAGAACCTCACACCAGAATTCCTAAATAACTATCATTAACTGAATAAACCTTGTTCAACTTTTCCAAATCCAGATCTAGATACATTCTGAAAACCAAATAACTAATCCAAGTGAATAGTAAAATCTACAACAACAAAAAACAGAGATTCTGCTCCTAACTAAGTAAAAGCAACCAAAGCACGTAAAATTTACAACCAACAACAACAAAGCCATATTTAGACATAAAAGGGGTCCTTCTTCAAAACACACAAAAATAAACGTTGCAAAAAGTTAGGGAGGATAAAGAAAACAACCAACCAAAACACGAAGTGTACAAAAGACAGAAACTTGACATAAACACGTGTATACAAGTTCATATATATACATCTAGCTTCACCATATTCAGTTAGATTGGAGACAATCACAACCTGACTAATATCCAAGGGAGCTAACAGTACTGCAAAGCCTAATAATAATTACTTGCTATGTTAAAAAACTTGAAAACATACAGCGAGCTACTTGCCATTTGGGTAAATCAAATTTTCTATTTCACACCAATGGCATAGACCACTTAAAAGATGCTAACCGACACTTCCATAACTTCTCCCACACACTAAAGCATGAATAACATAAAATGCACACTCCCAGAGAGGTACCTTTCTCTCTTTTGCATTTTTGTGGGGGCAGGGGTGGGTACTAGCCAATTAAATTACAAAGCAACTATTAACAAGTGCAGAAAAATCAATAAGCTTATGTACCTAGCTTGTACTTACTGTTATATTTTCAACTGAATGATAATCCCGGTCCACATAATCACCCATAAACAAGTAATTAGTATCTCGGCACTGAAAAAAAACAAATATTCTTAGATTTCATATCTAAATAATCAGCAAAACATAATAATTCAATGAACTCAATGAGTAGGTCCCTGATTATACAATTTACTCCAGAATACCTCAAGAGGATAAAGAGAAACGAAAGGTGGTTAGCTTCGATTGCAAAACACACCTGAGAACATAGCTCTAAAAACTGAAATCCCTAAAAAAGAAAAGGGCAAGAACCAAACCTGTGAAGCTTATCAACAATAAACAACTTTAATGAATGAAAATTACCTGAACACACATCATCAATTCATGAATGTAAATTATTTAAACCCTAAAACCTAAAATCCCTAAAAAAGAAAGGGGCAAGAACCAAACCTATTATCAACAGCAAACACAGCTTCAATGATAGTGCGGGATGAGCTATAACAAGGGCAAAAGAAGAAGGTGGTTAGCGCGATTCAGGAGGGCTGATGCGTATTGAGAGGTAGAGTTTGCATATTGAGAGGTAGCGGTGAAAGGGTTTGTGAGATTCAGGTTGATGTGATTTATTTTTTTTGGGAACTGGTTGATGTGATTTACTCACAGAAAAAGAATGAAAGAGTGATTTAGCAAGAGAAGAATGATTTAGCAAGAGCATTTCACTGAGGGAAGAATGAAAGAGTGAGATTGGGATTTGGAATTGGAACGCACGCGAAGATGAAGAGTTTTTTTTAAGTCATAGGCAGCGTTTGCTACAAAAGCGCTACTTATCTGAGTAGCGAGTTCTCTCAATGGGTAGCGTTTAAGGAGAGAGCGTTGCTTATTGGTTAAGCGTGTTTCGCAATGGGTAGCGTTTCTAGGGAAAGCGCTGCTTATTGGTTAAGCGTGTTTTACAATGGGTAGCGTTTATCTCAAAAGCGCTACTCATTGGTTACCTATTTTGGCTATCTGTAGCATTTTTTGACAAAGCGCTGCTCATAGGGGCGCCTTTTTTTAACAAATCTGGCGTAGTGTATATTCTGTAAAGTAAAGAATACATACATATGAATACATATAGTGTATATAGTGATCAGAATATAGTGTTATAATAGTGTTCAGAATATATATGTATTCTTTACTTGTATGCTTAACTATATATGTATTCATAGTGTTCTTTACTAATATGTTGCTATTGTATTAATTGTAAAGCTCATACTTAAAAGTCTGCTATCATTGTTTTGATTCGTATCGGTGTACTAGTTGAGATGTCAAATCTGTTGGATTTGTTCACTTAGGGGATACTGAACCACTTGAAGTTATTGCATAAGTGTTATGACTTATGTCGGACTTATGTTATTTTCTTTTTGCGACCATTGTTTCTGGAGAGGATGGGGTTGATCATTGTTAGAGATAATTAAGGTAAAATTTCTTGTGTTTATCTTGAAAGTTGCTTTCATTGGTTTTGGATCTTCAATCGAGTGTAATTATGTACTTTATATTGCTTATCTTGAAATTTGATATTCCTTGCGTGTTTAACTAAGAAACTGCTCATAATCAAAGCAATGGCGTATGCTAGTTCTAGAAAAGAATGTGCCAAAGTTTGAAATGTAAATATTTGTCAAAAAAAAAAGTTTGAAACAGAAGGATGCAAATAAAAGTATGATTTCTCAGAAAAATTGTTTTGATTGTACTGATATATGTCTCCCGTTTTTTTTAGAGTTTGATTTGGATACTATTAAGTTAGCTAGCTAGTTTTGGTTCAAATAGCTAGTTTTGGACAAATTAATTAGATGATGTAACTTGTTAGCTATTTTGTTTTGGTTCATCTTATGTTGACATATTAGTGCATTTGGATATAGAGAGTTTGTTTCGGTTATGTATTGTAATTTGTTAGCTAATGAATTTGATTGGGTAGCGCTTTTTAGGAAGCGCTGCATATCTGAGGACGTGTTTGGGCAATGGTGGCGCTTTTTTGGAAGCGCTGCCTATCTGAGGACGTGTTTGGGCAATGGGTGGCGCTTTTTAGGAAGCGCTGCATATCTGAGGACGTGTTTGGGCAATGGGTGGCGCTTTTTAGGGAGCGCTGCCCATTGTTGGAGTGGAATCACCAACACCACGCTCGGCAAGAATACTCAAAAGCGCGCGCCTGCGTGGATGAAAAAAAAGCGCTGCCTATATACTAATTCCGTTGTAGTGATTGGTTGCCATGCAACCCTTCTATATATGTTTTTCTCCTTTTTCAGTGGTGCTAGCGTGTTAAATATACTCCATCTGTTCCTATATACTCGTCGTTTTTTGGCTTTTTACACATATCAATGAGAACAATAATTTTTGTTACTTTTGATACGATTAATTATCTTTTACCTATGATACCCTTAATAATTTATTATTTCATTTATCTATTTCTCTCTCTATAATAAATACTTAATGGCTTTATTGACAAAACAATAACAAATGTTGCTTGAACTTTGAAAGTGACAAGTAAATAGAAACAATTTTTTTCTACAAAAGTGATAAGTAATAACGAACGGAGGGAGTATAATCTAAGAATGAATTAATTTTCATGTGAAAGAACTTCAACTTCCTATAAAACCATCCTTACCTGTTAACCGTCTTATTACGATACATACATACATACCTGATCTATGAAGCCCGAATACGGGATACGATACGACACGATACGTGGATACGAGAAAATTTTGAAAATCAAGATACGATACGGCAGGGATACTTCAATAAAAAATTTAATTAAAATTTAAAAATATGAAACATAAAGATACTTGTGATCAAAATAAGTAAGCATAGTACCAACAATGGTTGGTCCAAGTGGTAACTAGACTCGATCCCACTCCAAGGTCCCCGTTCAAATTTTGGGTGTGACAAAAACTCTATTGGGAGGAGAGAAACCACACAGCCGACAAAGTCAAGTACTCGTGGCCAGTCAGGTTCCCTGTGTAGATTTGTCATCGACAAAGCCTGTGGAAATTGTGCACCAATGACATGATAACCCAAAAAATAAATAAGCATAGTTAAATGTTTTTCCCCACCCATTTTAAAATATATTTTTCCTCTTACGAACATGTCACAAAAGATATACAATTTACTATTAGAATATAGCAAAAAACAACACCATAAGTCATATCCAAAAGAAGTTTAAGCTTTATAGAATTGTCTACAATTAACTACTTAACACTAATTGTGTCATTCCCCTCCTCCATATCCATCATCAAAAAAAACATAGCTTCCAACTCTCTCTGCTCATCAAGAGATATCTCTCGCTAATTCAATTCCAACACCATCAAGTGGATCATGTCCATCTCCACTAACGTCCCACATATTTGTCTCTCCTTTACCATATTCTTCATCTTTTCTAGAAAAAGACGAAGATTAGTATGCACATAACTTGTTCCCTTTTTGGATCCATTTTATTTCTCTTCAAATAATGAATAAAAGAGTAAATATCTTATTGTTTTTGATTTAAAAATAAATATAAAATCTAGGATACTCCCGGGATACGTGTCCTGGTAAGTATCCGACAAGATCCCGTAAAGATCCCGCCTTTTTTTTATTTAAAAATAAATATAAATTCTGGATACTCCTGCGATACGTATCCCAAGATCCAATACGTATCGATTATCGGATACGAGTGCATACTACTTATTTCAAGATCGGGACTTCATAGTACCTGATGTAATGTAATCATGTAATGTTGTTCCACCGACGTTCCACCGAAAAACATTTAATGCCACCTGTGCATGTCCTGTGTCGGTGCACTACTCCTTTTATTTTATGCAAGGGTAGGGTGGGATGCACAAATAAGAGTAAATTATAGCTATCGACGTAAAGAAGGCCTAAGCTTAAAGAAAACATGTGATAACTATCCGAAACTCCAATAATAATAATAATAATTAAAAAAACATCAATTAAGCTAACAATTACATGTGTCGGTGAGCTTTTCAAAGACCCACTCTCGAAGCAGGCTAATTTAAGGTGAATGGTCGAGGTCACAAGCTTAGAGAGTCCCAGAACTCACGATCACCTTTCACTTACCTTATCCCCATTCATCCTCTCTATCTCTTAATTTTATTTTACTAGCACAGTGACTCGTCTGATGGACGAAGCCAATGCTTTAGGTTCTATAGAGAGATGAGACAATAATTTAGATTATATTAAAGACAAAACTTAACTTATGTGGCATGATTATTATGAAACTAAAGTTAAATTTTCAAATGGCATACATGTAAAAATAGTTATAGACTATAAAGATTGGAATAGTTTTGTTACTTTCTGGAAAATTTTAAAACAGAGATAGAAGTTATTGAGATGTTGTAAAAAAATATGAGCATATATTTGCAAAGATGAAAGTGTTTCGTAGTAGGATTGGACAAAAAATTGTCGAACAAAAAATAATTTGTGTTAAAGTTAGAGTAAATGGTTAGCCCATATTAAACAATATTTTCGAACGCCAAACCTGAACACTACCTAATTTCGTACTTTACGTTTTTTGACAGTAAATTATTTTTTGGTCTGACCAAACCAAGTACTCAGAAACAAACTCTGTATATTTGTACATTCTAAATTTATTTCGAATCCTAACTCAACCTAAAAACACTACTTAACACACACTTTACATATTTTGGCACAAAATTAATTTTATATTTTGTTACTGAAATTAACTTTTTAAAATAAAATTTGTTATTAAGGAATAAACTTCGCATATTTAAACAATTAAATTTATTCGAATACTAAAATACCCAAAAAGTACATCGTATAGATTACACTTTATATAACTTGTTACTGAAATTAATGTTTGATTCCAAAAATTGATTATGGAGGTGCAAATTTTGCCTATATAAATAATTAAATTTTTTATTTAATCGTAAATTACCACTAAAATATAAAACATGAAAGAAGAGAGAGAGAGAGAGAGAGAGAGAGAGAGAGAGAGAGAGAGAGAGAGAGAGAGAGAGAGAGAGAGAGAGAGGGGGCATAAAAATATGAAGTGGAAAAAAGGGAGAAAAAGAGGGGGGGTAGAGAGTAAAAGGGGGGTGGGGGTAGAGGGTAGAGGGTTTGGAGGGAAAAGTGAGGAGAGGGGAGGATTTTGGAGGGAAATCATGTAGGTCCTGCAAAGGGAGACTCTACAAGATATATATTCTTAGATCTCCCTTTTAAAAAATTATAAACAAATGTTATGTAAGAGAGAATGAAACTAATTAATGGAGAGATAATGAGGATAGAAGGAGATGAAGAGAGAATTGAAGAAGAGGATCCAAAATTGCTCACGAAATTGTGGTGGTATTTGCATAGAAGCAAATACTCAAGATCCCAGTACAAGCATATTGAAGCTGACCAAGTCTTTGTATGGGTATTAGGCAAGCTTCAAGGCAGTGGTTCAACACTTTCTCGGGTGCTTTCATGTCCAATGGCACTACAAAAAAAGGGGCAATTTTCGAGGGACGTTAGCGAGGGAAGCATGTGTCTCTCGCAAAAAAGGAATTTGCGACGGATTTAGTGAGGGAATAAGGGCCCTCGTAAAAGTTGACCATTAGCGACGGAAAATGGGTAATTAGCGACGGAATATCAGTCGCTACTCGCTAGATGCAGGGCGCCAATTTGAAATTGTCTGGCACGAAAATCAATGACATTTAGCGACAGAATTCACAGTCCCTCGCAAATGTCTGACATTGACAGTAAACTTTGCAGGATTCTGACCGTTGGCAGGTGAGCTTGGGAAACGCGAGGATTAGCGACGACACTTCCCTCGCTAAATCCGTCGCAAACTGACATTTTTTTATAACAATCCGAACCAAACACACTCTCTCATTTACTCTCTTTTCTTCTCTCCCCTCTTGACTCTTCTCTCTTCTTCTCTTCCACTTTCCCAATTTTTACTTCCACCACCAAACCACCACCACCACCAAAGTAATTACCCTTTCACTCCTCTCTCTCTCTCTCTCCTACGAGCTTCACTCTCTCTTTCTTTCACACCACCAACACATAGCTCTCTCTTTCTTCCACACCACCACCACACTACCACCACCACATAGATCTCACTCTCTTTCTCCCTTACTCTTCTCATTCTCCTTCTCTCACCACCACCACCACTCTCACACCTCTCTCTGTCTCTTTGGAAAGTTTGGTGATGATGATGATAATAATAATAATAATAATAATAATAGCAACAATAATAACAATAACAATAGTAATAATAATACTAATAATAATAATAATCTACTCAGATTGAGAAGTGTGTCTGTCAGATTTGGGAAGTGTGCTGTCAGACTTAGCGAGAGAATTAGCCACGGAATTGTCCCTAGCTAATTGGCGACTGACACAATTTCCCTTGCTAAAGGGAATTAGCAATGAGGATATTAGCGACAGAACCGCTCCCTCGCTAATTCCCTCTCAAATGGACATTAGCGACCAAATTGGGCCTGTTAGCGACAGATATGTCCCTCCCTAATCCCCATTTTTTTTGTAGTGTGGCTTCACTAAATGTGAAGTTGACCATTCCTTATTCACTAAAGGGCTAGGTACATCTCTTGTGGTTCTACTAGTGTATGTAGATGATATTGTGTTGGCTAGTCCGAATTCATCTCTCTTGCAACAAACTCAAGCTTTCTTGCAGCAACATTTTAAACTAAAAATCTTAGGTAAAATGCAATATTTCCTTGGATTGGAAATAGCTACTTCTCCTAAGGGGATTCATCTATGTCAACACAAGTATGCCTTGTAATTGCTACAAGATACTGGTTTTTTGGGATCTAAACCACTCTCTTGTCCCATGGATCCGAATCTTCATCTAAATGACAAAGATGGTACACCTCTGGCAGATCCTTCCCAGTACCGTAGATTGTAGGTAGACTGATGTACCTCACAATTTCCAGGCCTGACATCAGCTACAGTACTGTCAATAAATTGAGCCAATATATGACACATCCTCGGTCCACTCATCTGGCTGCGGTACATCATCTTCTTCAATACATCAAAAGCACTCCAAGAAAGGGTACCCTCTTAACTTCCAAACCATCCCTCCAACTATCTGCTTATGTTGATGCAGATTGGGGGGGCTGTGAAACTACTAGAAGATCAATCAATGGCTTCTGTATCTTCCTTGGTGACTCTCTCATCAGTTGGTCCTCCAAAAAGCAACCGTGGCACGCTCATCTGCTGAAGCTGAGTATAGGGCATTGGCGGCCTTGACTTCTGAGCTGCTGTGGTTAAAACATATTCTGCTCATCTTTGAGATACCATTTCATAGTTCCAAAGTCTTTTGTGATAGTGTTTCTGCCAAACAACTTGCCACCAATCCTATCACCCATGCCAAGTCCAAACACATTGATATCGATTGCTACTTCATACGTGAACATGTCACCTGTGGATTCCTCAAGCTAATACATGTACCTTCAAGACATCAATTGGTAGATCCACTCACCAAAGTTGTTCCCAGAAAATTCGAACTCAATCTTACGCATGGCTTACTTTGGAAGTTAGAATAAGTTTTTGGGAGTTTTTAATGGCTGACAAGTGACTACCATTAGAAGTGTTGAAGTCTAGTTGTTAATCAATCGTGGCAATCATTAGTGAATCATAGAATAGTTTAGTAACTAATTTGAACATCTGTCCAATATGCAATATGGTAGTAATAATATAAGTTTGTAAAAGTTCATAAATAGTAGTTATCAAATAGACAAGAGGGCTGAATTCATTCATATCTGATTACATAGGATTCTTGGCTATTGTGACGAAATATGTATGTGATTGTCAAAATTTGTTCATTTTAATTTTGATGCATTGTTACTTTGTTATTGACAATTACAGCACTTTGCTCTTGTCACTTATTTTATTCTTTTACATTTATCATTTTCATGAAGTC
Organism: Oxytropis ochrocephala; assembly: GCA_020916435.1. NCBI lineage: Eukaryota > Viridiplantae > Streptophyta > Magnoliopsida > Fabales > Fabaceae > Oxytropis > Oxytropis ochrocephala. The sequence continues at coordinate 121,585,783 of CM037092.1, read as the reverse complement.
CTTGCCCTTTAGGCTTGGTTCCCATGCTATATTTCGTTGTTTATTTACCATTTAGTCTCTGGGTTCATTATAACTTGTCATTTCTAGATCATAATTATATATGGTTTGAATGATATCTGTGATGAATTCACGTTTATTTTAAAATTGTGTTCCGCTTCGAATTAACATTAAATTAGTCTTGCACTTAAAACCTAACAACTTGAGACACGAAGAATCTAATTTGAGTCCTCTAAAAAAGCATTTTCGATTCACTTGTTGTTTATAAAGAAAACACGTGCTTGGTAAACAGAAGTTCAATTGGGGACCAAGGTGAGAAGCGCTCATGTGTCTGAGTTGTGTGCGGTCGCACTTTTGCTGCTAAGTGAGACTAATGGACATGATATTTGTAAGCCGCTTTAGATTAGACCATGGGTTAGTCACGAAAACAATTCATATGTGAGATTTTCACCTCACAATCTCACCGAACCAATGAGAGAATCCTTTCTTAACAAGCTCCACCTAGCATTGTGACTCAAAACTCCATCTCTCAAGTTGAGCTCTTTTAGCCGAGTAATAATGTTTCCAATTATAAAAGAAATACTAAATTTTTAAAAACAATAATATTCATTAGAAAGATTCAGCTACATTCCATATCATAGATTTTTTTAAAGAACCGAACACTAAATTAGGTCTCTTAATAGAGGCCCGGAAAAAAAAATCAGATGTCTCTTGTCAACAATAAGGCAATACATCCATAGTCTTATACAAAGAAACGTTCATAAAACTAGGGATGGCAAAACGGGTTTGGCCCGACGGGCCGGCCCGCTAACCCGTCAAAAAAAGGTGGGTTGGGCTGGGGTATTGGGACCGCTGACCCACTAAGACCACCCCGCTAAAAGGAAAAAAACCGCGAGCTAAAGCAAAACGATGCGGGTCGGTCTGCCAATCCGTTTTTTTTTATTTTAAAAAAAACAAAAAACTTCATTCAATACTCTGATTTTTTGGTTAATTTTTAGTAAATAAGTTAAGGGACTTGGGGAGATATTTTGCCTAAAAGAAAGATAAATTTGAATAAAAATTGGAGGTGTTTGCTTTTCCCACACCCCCTCCTACTCAAAACACACCCCATAATGGTGTGAAAAGACCAAAAGGCCAGCCAAAACCTCTTTTTTTTCACGAAATTTCACTTGTTCGTACACGGGCCTTCGAACAGGTTCGAATGACATCGTTCGTGTGTGTTAAATCTTGACTTCACACCCTTTTATGCGTAATTTCACCTGTTCGAACGAGGTCATGTGAACAAGTTCGCATGAGGGTGTTCGAACACCCTATTTTATTACAAAAAATGGACTCTCACACCACATTCACCTTTTTTACCTTTTCGGTTGACCTCAACCGAATATATTCGGTTGCCCATCCCCGAATAGGTGAAAACACGCACTTTACTTAAGGGTATTTTTGGAATATTTGGAGTTAAGGGGTGTGAAAGAGTAGGAGGGGGCGTGGGAAAAGCAAACGTCAAATTGGATTTGATTGTGTTCGTGTGTTTGTACAATTGCTCTCTTTCTATTTGGGTTTTGCTTTTCCCACTACCCCTCCTACTCAAAACACACCCCCTCACCCTACACATTTACCAATCTAACCTCACTTACATTAAAAATCCCCTCTACCCTTCTCCCTCTTCTTCTCCTCCAACACAATGCACTCCCTCTAAAACCCCAAACCTCCCTCTCTCCACTCCAAAACCCTACCCTCCTCACCTTCGTTATTCTCTCTCCATTCAACTACCTAACATTGGAAACTAGTATAAGGTAATATCCCTACCAAATTTTTCTCATTTTGGTTTTAGCACTAGTTCTTGCCATTTTTTTCTGAAATCGCGATTGGTTCGGATACGGGCGTTCGAACAGGTTCGATTATTCGTATCTGAACGTTTCATAAGTGGGGTGTGCTTATGGTGAGTTCGCACACCATCATTCGAACCGGTTCACATGTTGCTATCTGAACCTTCGCATGATAGCAATTGATGTTATGCAGCTTCTGTGTGCAAGTTTAGTGGTTTAAATGGATGAAAATGGTGGAACTTCTGGAGCAGTTGAGTTGTCAACTGAATTCGTAGAAGTTCAAGACTTTACTAGTTCGTTCACAACGTATACGGTAAGGACTAGTTGTTGATTTTATAGTGAATTATTGAAATTAATTAACTGTCATATAGTAATTGATTTCAGTTATTTCCTAATCGTGACGAGCTGTTGATGTGGTGTGTGTGGTTGGCAAGTCTCTTGGGATGGTGATTGTTATAGGAAGATCTGACACCAGACGACGATCAGGTAAAGAATATTGCATCTTGATTTGTGATAAAGATGGATCTTACAAGACAAATGTTGAACACGGCACAAACACTAAGTTTAGACTGAAAGGAAAATTTATCAAGAAGCTTGGAGGATGGACATTGAGGGTTATGTGTGGAACTCATAACCATGGATTGATTACTTATCATGAAGGTCATTCGTACAGTGGTAGGTTAACTTCAGAAGAGAATGATGTAGTCGCTAGAATGATTAAGAATCATATTCGACCTAAATTAATCCTTAATGAACTCAAATTGTTGAGGATTGACGATAGCAGCACGGTTCTGAAACAAATATACAACTATCTTCAAAGGCAAGGGTCGACTATGCGTAAGGGTAGGACTGAGCTCCAACAACTGATGTTTTATTTGCAACGTGATAAATATGTTTACTAGACTCGACTTGCAGAGGGAACTACTGTTCTCAAAGATCTTTTGGGCACATCTAGATTCCATTGAGCTTCTAAACACCTTCCCGATTGTTTTGTTGATTGATTCGACATATAAGACCAACCGGTATAGGTATCCATTGGTTGAGATCGTAGGTGTAACCTCAATGGAAGACTTACTCTGTTGCATTTGCTTATGTCAATTGGGAGAGGTTGGATATATAACGCCCAAAAATTAATTAGGTGAATTATTCAACTAATTTAATTAGGTGATTATTCAACTAATTTAATTGAGCAATTATTTAGCTAAAGTAATTAAGTGATTGTTTTAGTTGTCTATATTAAACTAAATATGGGGTAATTAAATGATGAGTATTTTAGTTAAATGGGATAAGTAAGATGGGAATTATTTTATTACAAGAGGTGAATTAAATTAAGGCTGGTGCTTTCCCCACACCCCCTCCTACTTTAAAACACCCCATCAATTTCTAAATTCCCAAAATACCCCCCTTTTAAAAATTAAAAAACACCCACACATCCCTCCCTCCTCTCACTCACCCCTCGTCTCCTTCTCTCACTCTCCCTCAACCGAACCCTAAACCTCTCTTTCCCTCTCACTCACATTCTCCCAACTCACTCAATCTCACTCAATCTCTCACTCAATCTTCTCCACCAACACTCTCAAGAGCACCTGGGTTATTTTCGCCTCCTCTCACTCTCTCTATTCGTTCCATTTTCTTCAAGGTATGCCTCTCCCCCTACGCTCCATTCTGGTTTTTTTTTTCTGAAACGCAGAATTGTTCGAACGAGGTCCATCGAACACGTGAAAACGAAGGTGTTCGATTGAGGTTGTGCGAACACCGTTCGAGCAACCTCATTCGAACCGTTGTATTTTGTAAACTGAAACTGACTTGTTCGAGGGTGGTTGTGCGAACAGGTTCGCATGTAGCCGTTCGAACAGTCGTTTGACAGTGAACTTTCTCAGCCTGATTCTGTTTGGTTATGTTAATTTGATTGAATTGGTTCTGTTGATTGTTGTTTCAGATATGGTGAGGAGTAGAGGTGGTCATGCAACAACCATCTCGAGCGAAGCCGGTCGGCCACCTCCTACGGTTTCAAACCGCAAAAGGAGGGAAGAAGCGGTGAACCCTCCCGAGCTGTGGTCGTGCTGGGGTAGGGGTAGGGTTGATGTTCCTCCTCCCCCACTTCCAGAGGATATTGGGCAGGATATTGAGCGTGATGCTCAATTTCCGGCCTATGAGTTGGCCGGCCCTTCATCTGCTAGGCCTTCGTCTGCTAGGCCTTCATCTGCTGCTAGGCCTTCATCTTCTAGGCATCATGAGGAGGAGGCTCTGCGAGCCTCGTGAGGAGGAGGTTCTTTGAGCCTCGTGAGGCTCAGCTGCTTTGTAGGCGACATTCCCATTTCTGGTGGACCGTAAGATGGTTTTGTCTTGCCCACATCACGGGGCACATATCCTCACCGATTTTTATTACGGCCGGGTAAGTTATTATTTTATAGTTGAGTGTTGTAAATTTGTTTATTAAGTTGTTGAATGTTTTGGCTTATTGTGTCTTTTCGAATGCATGCAAAGTGTCGATTTACACTAATCCCACATGGACTGCATTTGACGTTGTTTCATGTGCGATTAGGGACACTCGACACCTTCGTGGTTGGTTCCCTTGGTTGGGCTTGGCTTCCCATTCTCCACAGAAATCAGCGAACGCATTCATAGAGCGTTGGCAGCCGGATACATCATCATTCCACCTTCCTGTGGGTGAGATGAGCATCACCCTTGATGATGTATCCCAGCTGCTGCACATCCCCATTATTGGTCGGTTCTATGACATGCCGGTCGAACTCATGGCGGGAGAGAGCAACCGCTTGTCGACTATTCGGTGCCACCACACCGAGGATGCAACGCCGGACTTCGCCGTGGGTCATGCTGTTGGGCTTGTATGGCTGAGGGATAGGGTCTACCACCCAGCCATAGCTGAGGGGCGGTGGGACCATGCTGCTAGGGCCTACATGCTGTATCTTTTGGGTTGCACCTTGTTTGCCGACAAGTCAGGCAACAAGGTTAAGCTTGGCTACCTTGGTATGCTGATGGATTTGGAGGCAGTTGGAGACTATTCTTTGAGGGCCATGGCCCCGCCCATCTCTATGATCACCGAAGGATGCTACAAGGAAGAAGACCAAGAAGATTGCTGGTCATCTTCCTTTACTTCAGGTATGAAACATATTCTTTACTTTTAAGTTTGCTTTAGTGTTACTTTCAGATTAATAATCAACCAATGATATGTTCATTACAGGCTTGGATCTTTGAGCACTTCCAGTCACGAACTTTTCCTCTCGGGTGGAGCACCCAGTATGATGAGGGTAGCCCACGGGCGAAGAAATGGTTGTGCGATGATGTCCCCGGGGCATCAAGTCACATACCATTAGATTATGCCTAGACCGGCTTACAGCGAGAGAGAGACACAGGACCCCTACACGGCCCATAGGCGGTGAGACCACTTTGAGGAGCCGGCCAGTTCGAGAGGTTCATTCGGAGTGGTGGTCGCATGATGCGTCACTTGCCGATCGAGTGCTCGAGATAGTTTGGGCAGTCCAAAGACATTCCGAGGATCCTGCACTCTCTACCGGTCGTCGTGCACACTCACCGAGTGTGATGAGAGGTGGACACGCTTTGAGGACCACTTGGTGGCGCGGGGGGCCTCCCCGTGTGTCGTACTCCTCAAACACGGTGCGGGCTACTTTCCATGGTACTCTGGGGTCTCACATCCCTTTCTCTTCCCGAGCATTATCGCACTTGCGAGATGAGCTCGATGTCGGCGTGGTACGTGTCTTTTATGTTAATTGCATGATAATGTTTCTTAATATTCTATTTATTTAAGTAATAATGTTATGTTATTTGGTTGACAGATGCTACCAGAGTGATTGATTTGGTTGATGACATTGATGGGGCCATCGATGATCATGTCCCGAGCCGTCAGAGCATGTTTCAAATAAGCATCAAGAGGTCGCTCAACCCCTTCGTGGGTTTAGGAGGAGGTTTGGGAATGTGTATGAGAGGAGGAGGGGGCGCAACACCCAAAGAGGGATATGTCTTAGGAGGATATTTGTTTAGTTTTTTTGTATAATTTAACTACTTTGTTTCATTTGGTTTTTAATTTGAAATTCCTTTTACGTTGGCGCAAATTTATTGTCATTACTGGTAATAACTACGGTAAAATAAAAAAGTTGAACAGATTTAATATTGGATAAGAAATGTAAAATTAAAAACACAAATTGCAAAAATACAAGGATAGGAAATTTAAAACGAAACGACAGAAAACAAAATACAATCTAGTTCTACTTAGAACTACTACTACTACCTCTAATTCTACTACGGATTTCTTCGACAGATTCTCGTGTTTCGACGAACAATTCGAGATAAGGTTCAATGAAACCTTGGAATTCTTCATGTTTCTCAAACATTTGACTGAACGTCTTCGCTATTCTTGATAGGCTTAAGGCACTTCGAATACGATTATGTGGGTTCCAAATTGCGACGTAGGGGATTCACATTCGATTTTTTTAATTTCTTCTTTGAACACCATCTAGTTTCACATTTTTATCGCTTTTTCTTTCAATTCGCGAATGTGATGTTGTTCTTAAGCTCGAAATTTTTAGTTTCACGACCATGAACCAACGCACCAGATAGGAGTGGCGCGGCATCGCTATCTCATAGTCAACTTTACAGTGTGCGTAAGTATGGGTTGTTGTGGTGCGGGTGGTGGTGGTTGAAGAAGATGCATCACCTCTTCGCTTAGTTCGACAGTCCACGCATAACTCTAAGATCTGCCGCCCCATCTAACGTTAGCTAGATGTTCCATCATTGCGCGGACGTCGTCGCTATTTCGGATCTCCATGATCAATCTTCGGGCACCCCATCATCTCTACAATTGAACTTTTTGAAACGTATACGCCCACGCCTTTACGCCACGCTCCTCTCGGGCGAATCTTCCTCTCGGCCTTTTCCTTCGGTTGGCGAAGGTGATGTCCTTACTCATCCTCGCAGAAGACATGGTTAGGACAACGAAACACAAAGCACCATGTTAAATTCGGTGGTGACAAATCCCATTGTGGTGAAGAAATCATAGGAATTTGTCGTTTGAGTCTTCGGGTTGAGCACACATTGCCATTCCATTTCAAATTGGGTTGGGAAGAAGGAGAGAAGGTTTTGGTGAAGAGCACTGGGTTGGGAAGAAGCGATTAGGGTTTGGTGAAGAAGGTCCGAGGATGTGAACCCCTTTTATAATAGGCGTGGTGAAATGTCACCGTTGATTTCATTTTTAGATCACAAATCGAGCCGCTTAAATTCTATCCGCTCGTGCACAATTTCCAAAGGGATTTACATCCACTCATTTATCTGACACATTTGACTGATTGTAAACCGTTGATTAAAACTGTCGGTGGAATCTCAGGCGTCCAATACCTGCTATGCTGCAAGAATTCTGCAGCAGCACTTGTTCGAACAACATAATTCGACCATGTTCGAATGACCACCATCGAACCTGTTCGTATGACCCTATTCGAACAGGTGAAAAAACGCCCAAGGGGTGTCTGTCCATATTTAACACACTCGAGCGGTCCAGTTCAAACTGCTCAAGCCCCGTGTTCGAACAGGTGAAAATTTCTGAAAAAAATAGGTCTTTTCGTCTTTTCACACCCTTATGGGGTGTGTTTAGAGTAGGAGGGGGTGTGGGAAAAGCAAGAGCCTAAATTAATTGGAGGAGGTGTGAATAATAGAGGCCCAAGTGGGAATAGGCCCATAAGGCCCATTTAAGTGTTTTATACTCAAAAAGAAGAAAAAGAAAGGAACATAGAGAAGGAAGGAAGAAGCTCAGAACCGGGAGGGTAGGAGAAAAGAAGAGAAAAACGTGGAGAAGGAAGGGAAGGGAGGAGGAGAGAACTTCACCATCTTGGTTAAAGATAAGGACTTTTTGGTACCAATCATCTCCATTTTCCTCCTCTTGCTATTGATGTAAATTTCAATCCCTAATTCCTACTTGTTTTTGTTTGCCATTGTTGGGGGTTTGGAGCTCAAAGTGGAGTTGGTGGTTGTTTTGGTGTTTGTTGAGCTTTTGGGTAGAAGGAGAGCTTACATTCTTCATTTTTCAAGGTTAGGGGATTCTCATTATGTCTATAATAACTTGTATGATATGTGTTGTGTAGGAAATAGCTAGCATGATTTGATTGTGTGAATTGTGTGTTAATATTGAGATTGTTGTTGTAATTGTATTTGATTTGTTGTTATCATGAAGCTTGTTGTTAGAATTAAATGTGTGTGAAATATGCATGCTAGGTGTTTGATTAAATGTTTCAATGTGAATAAATGTGAGAATGGGTGGATTTAATGATGGTGATTGATTGTCTAAATGATGTGCTATTAAATTGGGAATTGAATTGTTGAGTAAAGAGTATGTTTAAAATTGTTGGGTTGTTTGGGTTAAGTGTGTTTCAAGGTGGGGGCGCCAAAATCACATGAAAATGGCGTTGGTCTAGGTAAGGTGCACACGGTTGGTGTTTATTCTTTGGAAGGGGCGCCAATTGCTAGGCATAGTGGCGCCACCCACTGCTTGGTGGTTAGCAGTGCGGGCGCCAAATGCTTTGGAAGATTAGGCGCTGGTCTTGGTTCAGTAGTGCGGGCGCGCAAATGCCGGGAATTTAGGCGCCCGGGTTGTGTGTCAGTGCGGCGCGCCAATTCACTAGGAATTTGGCGCCTGTGTTTGGGTCTGTGGCACGCACTCTTTGGTGCGGGCGCCAATTCCTTAGGAATTTGGCGCCTGGTGAGGTGATTGGCGAGGGGCATATGGGGGAGCCGATTTCCTGAAACTTGGCGCCAAAGTGAGTCATGTGAGTGTGTGTGCAGTGCAGTGTCAGGCATGCAGCGCGCCGATTTGCTAGAAACTTGGCGCCTGTGAGTGTGTGTCGTGTTGTTTGTGTGTGTGATGCGCTAAGTGGGGCGCCAAAGTGGCTGCGCCTTGGTGCCCAAAATGTGTCTAAGTGATGGTGTAGTCCCTAAGAATTAATTTAATCCTTGGTGTGACAAAATAGTCCTTAAGAATTAAATTAATCCTTGGCGTGACAAAATAATCCCTTAGTGTCTAATTAATCCTAATATGTCAACATAAGTTCCTAAATACTAAATTAATCATAATATGTTAAAATAATCCTTGGGTACTAAATTAATCTTTGGTGGGTCAAAATGGTCCTTAGGTGTGGAAAGGGTCCTTATGAGGTGGTCGGGTCCTTAGGTGGGATTTAATTAATAAATAAGTTGTGGTGGCAAGGTGATGATAAAATGGTGGGTTAATAATTGATGTGGGCTTCGGCCAAAGTGGTGAGTTAATAATTGATGTGGGCTTCGGCCAAAGTGGTGAGTTAATAAATGATGTGGGCTTCGGCCAAATAGGTGATTTAATACTTAATGTGATGTATTTATTGTGTTGTGATGCATTTGTCATAGTGTCACATAAATCATATGCATTTAACGTGGTGGTATGGCTTCGGCCAAAACGTGGTGGTATGGCTTCGGCCAAAACGTGGTGGTATGGCTTCGGCCAAAATGTGGTGGTATGGCTTCGGCCAAAACGTGGTGGTTGCCCGACGGGGTTTTTGTGGTGGTTATGAATCCACATGCATATTGCATACATGCATATACTCATACATTCTTAGAATCCTCATTGATGTTTAATTAATTCAATATTGATGTTTGTTGAATATTTAATTGAATGACAACTGTCTTGATTATTGTGGATTGTTGTTGCTAGATGTTTTCCTAATATAAAGCTTATCTTACCTGTTATTATTTATGTAAAGAGACTCACCCTAGCATTTTTATGTTGCCTGCTCTCGTGGCGACATGCGCAGTGATTCTGAGTGAAGGTGTCATGCCTTTCTTGGGATAATTGTGTCAGCTCTGATTTAGTAACACCAGGGATGGGGTTTTAGTATCTTCACTTTGAGTTATGTATTAAACCGTTTTGGATTGTTTATTGAGTCTGTTAAACTTGTTTTTAATTCCGCTGTGCTATGAACCATTTTCTGGATTATTGTAATACTTAAAACAGGTTTTGAGGGTTCGTCCCCTTTGGATATGATTTATATTTCACGCACGAGATGCGTTTGAATTTTAATTATACTTTGATGATGTTTTTATTAAATGTAGCACCCTCCTTGAGGTGCGTGGAAAAGTTTTTGAAAAACTCTGATTTTTATTAATTAAATTAGTATTAAGTAGAAGGGGGTGTTACAGGATAACTTTGCATGGGTTCTTGAGAAATTGAGGGGTTTACTCTATTGCATTTGATTATACAATCACAACCCCCCACCCCCACCCCCTCCTTGTGTAGATTTAAGTAAAGATAGTGACGATAGTCAATTTTAAGATAGGTTTATAATTTTTGTACTCAATGTTGTATAACTGTTGGTATTTGGAACTTATCAAAACACTGTTTCTGGTTTTTGAAGTTTCTGTTCTGCATTACGTTGGTTCGCACGACTCCCTTCGAACCAAATCGAACGTGTATGTTTGAACGTGTTCGAATCACTACATCCGAGACAACAATAATGGACCATCACACCACATTCACCAAAAATACAAGGACCGTATCTTAGAGTTCGAACCTGTTCGAGCAACCTTATCCGAACAACCAATATTCCTTAACACGGATACATGTGTTTGAACGAGTTGTAATAAGCCCCGAGGGGCTCTCTTGAGTTCATTTATTCAGCAATTATCCCCTATGTCTTGTCTAGTGGTCTACCTCGACACCCTAATCTTTTCCTCTTTTCCCCTCGGCACACGACTTAATTAATTTTGGGTGTTAACACTATTATATTTTCTAAACATGAGGTGACAATGGATAGTTTATTAATCCATTTTTAATACATTAGAAACAGATGACAAAATCTAATTCATTATCATTTATTAATAAGAACTAATCTAATTTATCTATTACTTTTTAAAAGATGAGTATCTGATCCATCCATATTTATTAGTTCCATAGTTGTTATTTTCCATATTAGTTTTATATAAAGTGTAGCATAATTTACTATTTAACCAGTAACTCTCCACTTAAATAAACATCATTCATCAGTCATTTATTACATGTATAAAATTCTACTAACAAAGAAATGCATGAGCAAAAAAATATGAAACGCTTCATTTAAAATGTAATACAACAAACAATTTAACACACAGTTCACGGATAATACATAATAATGTCATACGTGTGAAACTTTACATCCGTAAAATGAGAAGCTGAATGATCAAAATCCTTCTACTTCACAACTATAAACAATATGCCCCTACATGAAAGCACAGAAAAATAACAAACCAACTCGGAAATGGAATAGCCCCAACACAACACTAGAGTTTTACAAAGAGAAACAATTTTTGCAGTGATAAATGTAAGACTTGATAAGTGGTCGTGCGAGAGCATCCACACTCACTCAGTCCCGATTTTTGTTCATGTGATAGTGATAGGATCCGTCAGCAGCATAAGAAACATTTTTGGGTAAGATTTATGCTTTCTGTCTTTTGCTGTATTACATACATTAATACAACCTGCCAAAATCGCATGTCAGAGTAACACAAAGTCAACAGCTCATACACGCTTTGGCAAACTGCCAGCACATAAATAAACTATCATGAGTTGAAATTACAGCTTACATCTTGAAACAGGTTCTTTTTAGGGTGGGAAATAGAGACTAATTTTCCCATTAAAGGAAAATGTCTTTAAAGCCATTGATTTAATAAGATCCTTCAACAATGATGAATTTGTTGAGTAGTATTTAGCAAATTGGCAACATTGTTTCAAATAACTTACTCATTATTCATTTTTAATTCCTTCATCAGAAACAGCAACTCATTTATTTGGTTTATTAAATTATTGTTAGGATAAAGTAATTATACATTTAAGGCATTATGTAGTATTTAAAGACTAGCATATACTTCTATTAGTTGCTTAGAAACCAAACCACCCATTTGTTCTAAATCATTATGCCATAGTTCTTCAGTGTCCCGTCCAACTTAGCCTACCACGAATATAAGAAGCAGTGATAGGAGAAATGTTGTTATCCATTATATTTTGTGGGTATTGACTGATTAGAGAAGACTGCCTTAGATTATATGTGCAACTAAAATGATTAAAATCACCTCTTAAGGGATAAATGCAGTCAAACGGTTAGTAGTAGAAGAATCTTGGAAAAGATGAGAAGACAGTCTATATTTTCTTTGGGATAACATTGTCACCCTTTAGCAGCATTATTTGGTTATCAATCATCATCTAAACCACTGTTTCTATAAAGGACCACTGATGTTTTGTAAGCTAATTTTATGATTTTAACATTAACTGTCATTTCTCTAGTTTGGATGCATGAATCCAAGGAATAATCATTTTTAAATAGATTTAATGGGCCTTAATCAGGAGAATTAAACCACATAAAAAAGTATCTGCTAATGAATAAGAAGACACAACAAAATCGGACGCATTTCACCTTCCAAAACATCAGACTCAATTGAAGAGCCATCTGCACAGGATGTTTCACAAGGCGTGATGCTAAACTATGAGCAGATTAGAAGAAACTATGACGTACAAAAAAGCAAAGAGACCCATATTGATTAGGAAATAAGACTCAAAATGTCACGAAGCAATAACTGAGCTTCACTCAAATCATTTCTGGTTCTTAGGTTCATGATGACTTTTTGGGTATCAGAGAATGAGAACTTTATTTAACTTCTTAGCAACGTTTATTGGCAATATGTCTATTCCAACCATTTAGAGATGATCTACCTTATAATTGACTCACTTCTTAAAAACTCAAATGCATATACAGCACGGCACAAAATATGTTTTAATGGGGTGAAGTTCTATTTTTCCCAAATCCAAAAAGTACCTGCACATAATGAGCACAATTAAAAGCTAATGGGCACTTGGTGCGTCCCTCATGCTCAAATTCAGACTGTTGCGCATAGTCCTCCTACCAATTCCAGCAGGATTGCCTTTTTGCATCATGGCAGCAAATTCACCATAATCAATCCTTCCATCCTAAAATAAAAGATATAAACAAAACCATGATGATGCATACGTTCTCCACCAAACATTAAAGTTAGATTTCAAAATAAAAACATATTTAAGGTAATAAAGTACAGAAACTTGAAGCATAAAACTGACTTTTTTAGGAAAAGTATGGCAATGCTTGGCACCAGTCTAAATGACTTACATTATCTTGATCAACTTCCCTAATAATATCTTCAAGAAAAACATCAGTCATGTTATGTTCTGCACAAGCTTGTTGAAGCTCATCAACTGTAATATAGCCACTCCCATCCTTGTCAAAATATTGGAATGCTGCAACAAGGTGTTCCTCCCGCTCCAGTTTGTTGAGATGAACTGTTGCAGCAATAAACTCCCCATAATCTATAGTTCCACTGTTGTCCACATCAGCCTGAAACAGCTCAAACATTTCAGTAGGTGGAAGACAATCAAAGATGATTTAACATGAATACGAAGTTGCAGTTCAGAAAGAACAATTGAATGTATGTACAATGTACGGGTGGGAATCAAGCATTCAATGATTAGAGGGAGTTCCGGATTTTCAGATTGGTTTGTCAAAGGAGGAGTCTTCAATGATTAAAGGTAGGGGTGGGAATCAATCATTTTTTGAGGGGCCTACAGCTTCATAGCCTATTTTCAGGCTAGCAGTACCTTGCCTATTTATTTATTAAAAAAGCAAGCTTAAGCTTTTTAAAAAAGATAATTCAACTAAGTAGGTAAGGCCTAGACCTTTAAAAATGCTATTTGACCCACGGCCTATATATTAAATTAAAAACTATAATACTGTCTACTTTATTAATTATATATCAATGTGATATATTTATTTTCTACAAAATAACATGACATTGTTAGAGGGTAGGTGTATAATTGAAACCTAAAAACCTGCTACAGTGAAAATCCCGATTCTATCCAACTTGAATGAAAGGTTTGTTTTCATTAGTAATTAGTAAAAATTAAAAAGACCTAGCACAAAGATTCATTGAACATCCCATGCACAAACCACGGGAATTCCTCTACCAGCATAATAAATAATTAGTGAAGAATGAAACATATTAGATCGCAGTGTGAACAGAGAAAGCATCTCTCTGTTAGCATAAGAAATTTACAAGAAAATAAAACACATATCTAAGAGAAGTATAACAGATTAAGTCAACATTATGTGTTATCTCAAAACCATAGCATCTATGGTTTGCAAAAACCATAAATGCTATGGTAATGGTATGCAAACACCGTAATAAATAATTAATGAATAATGAAACATATTTAATAGCAGTGTGAATAGAGAAAGCATCCCTCTGTTAGCATGTGAAATTTACAAAGAAAATAAAACATATTTAAGTTAAGTATAACTAACAGATTAAGACAACCATTGCGTGTTATCTCAAAACCATGACATTTATGGTATGCAAACACCATAACTACTTTTGTATATATCAGGAAGTGAGGAAAGACGTCCTATCATGTTCTGCTTCAAGTTTCTGAATTTTACCAAATATATCCACTCTCCTAACAAGCAAAGTATCAAAAGCTATAAATTAATATGGACCTTTGTACCTGAAGGATATAACCTTAGTTTATCTCACAAAACTGCACAAATCAAAGCTTTGATTTTTACATTTACAAATTATTACTAAAATATCTATATAAACCAAAATGCTGATCTCTTATCATCAGTGGTTATCAAACACACCCTTTATAGGTGTGACCAGAATGTTAGATGAGTCAAACCTAAGATGCACATCATCATAAACATAAACTGATGACTCAACGTTGCTTGGGATCGAGTCATCGGTTTAGACAAGGTATGATCACTTCTTCAACCTACAGTGAAGTCCAAAAGCAGACTTATCCTTGACAAGGCCTCTCAATGAACTTGCAAGTTTTCGGATAAAAATTCCTGGTCATTTATATTATTATCGACAATGCCTTTTAAGAAGTCTACAATAGCAGAAAAAGATCCTGATTGATCAGGATCATAACTAAGAATATAACATATCCCAAGGGATGGATAAATCCTAACAATACTATATATCGAATTTTAAAGACCCTGGTATACTAATCTTATCGAGATAAGGAAACTAAATAAATAAATAATAATTCAAACTTAAAAGAGACAACCTTATGCCAATAAGCATAATAAGCTAATCCTAATCAGTAGAGTTAGCGGTTGCATTTCCTCCTCTAGTACTGCTGTCCCAAAAAGGAGTCCAGACTCCAGATCACCTTGAAGTCTTGAACCTTAAACCATTCCAATTTCAAAAACCTGACTAAGCTATGATCCACTTAATCACACACACAATGTGTAATAAAGATTGAAGAATCACACAACAGAGTGAGTGACGAAAAAGACAACACAAACTTAAAAGGAGGACATCACATAAGAAAAATAAGAGATCATATTCCAAACGAATAGAAGAAGGAATGGAAAACATACACAAAATACAGAAAAATATTTTTCACAGAAGAAAACCCTACCGCTTCCATAAGGTCGCGTATTTCTATATCCTTAAGGGTAGACCCATATCTTCTTAGACCAGCTTTGAGTTCATCAAAAGTGATTGCACCACTGTTATCAGTATCCATAGCCTGAAACATTTCTCTCAAACCAGCAATCTCCTCCTCGGATAGACTTTCAGCAATTACCTGAAAAAATAGGATAATAAACAATTATAAGAATCAATTATAACTAAAGTTACTTAGTTTCAACCAGTCAATAAAATAATACATGAAATAGTGAAGAGCAAGCGCAGAAGCCTAATAAGGTGAGGTTCATTTGGAAGTCAAGAAGTGCATATGTATCATCACAAAGACTACAATTACACTTCATATATAATTAATGCAAAATGCATCATCCTGTTCAAAACAATGTATGAGGCACGTTCAGACATAAATTAATACTCTGCATTAACCAGCTTTATTTACCCGTAAAGCCATCTTCTTCAGCTTATTCATCGCAGAAAACTGTTTAAGACGAGAAAGAACAGCAGGGTCCAGTGCTCTGTCAGGGGCAACTCCATTTTCACATATCCAAGGATGACCTAAACAAGCACAACAAGTAATGTCCTTTGATCTACAAAATAGATTACAGTATAGGTAATGATGCAGGCAATCACACCGAAACACAATATTCTGAATATTTGCAAAATATTGTCCAGTCCTCCGTTTTATCAAGCTGACAAAAATTTGAAGTTCATTAAAAGCTGCGAATTTCTTTTGAGGACGTCAAAAAAATTTCACCTGCCTAATAGATTTTAAAGGAGTACGGGTTGTAGGTAAGTCTGCCATAGATGAGGTATTTGAGGTAGGGAATGCCGGTGAGACTTCAATCCCCTATTTGCATCTAATCTGAGGACAATTTTGGAATAGCACAGGGAAAGCCAGTTTCTAATGCTGATCCCCACTATTATACACACACAATAACATCCATTGAATAACCTCCAAAAGGAAGAGCATCTATTTTATGCATATTGGGATGATTCGTGTATATATAGCAAGTGCAGTAAAAAAAAAAAAAAAAAGGGGGAAACATACATAAGACTTCATGAGCAGTCAACCGATCAGAAGGCCGAGAACACAGCATCTTTCTAATAAGATCTTTTCCACTATCAGATATTAGAGGCCATGGATCTGAGTCAAAATCTATATGTCCCTTCAATACTGCATCAAATATACCCTGCTGGGTTTCTAAACTCGAAAACAACAAAACTATCAGTAATGTCACAAATGCATGAGAGAAGATCAAAAGAGTTTTTGGCAGTGACATATACCTGCCCAAAACGGCGGGACGCCACTGAGCAATATGTAGAGTATGACACCGGCGGTCCAGACATCAGCTTCTGGTCCATAATGCTTGAGGAGAACTTCAGGAGCAACATAGTATGGGCTGCCAACTACATCGGTGAAAACTTGATCTGCAGCAGTGAGTAAGGAAGTATTAAATAAAATGAAGATATAAAAAAAAAAAAGAATGTGTAATTGGGTTTGAAGAAAACGGGTACTACCTGGTTTGAAGAAAACGGAGAGGCCAAAGTCAATAGCTTTGAGAGAGAAATCATCATCTTTATTGACCAACAAAAAGTTTTCAGGCTTAAGATCTCTGTGCATAACCCCAAGGGAGTGACAAGCCTCAACAACTCCAACAATAATTTTAGTCAACTCGGCAGCCTTCCTCTCGGTGTAGTGGCCCCTCTGGATGATGCGGTCAAACAACTCGCCACCAGAACAAAGCTCCATGACAATATGGACATAAAGGGGATCCTCATAAGCACCCTTGATGGTGACAATGTTCTTGTGACCAGCCAAATGGTGCATTATCTGAATTTCGCGTCTAACATCCTCTACGTCCTCCTTGGAAATCAACTTCCTCTTGGAAATGGATTTGCAGGCGTATTCAATGGAGGTGGAATTATCGGTGCATAAATAAGTTGTACCAAATTGTCCCTGGCCCAGTTTACGGCCGAGAGTGTAGAGATCACGAATGTTGGGAGTCTTATGACCCAACACATAATAAGCCTGGTTATCTGGGCCTCGCCGCATATTGATCTTCAAAGGAAGATTATTGGTGTTGTTTTGTGCAGAATTAGAATTAGAATTGGAATTGGGAATTTGTTTGTAGTGATGATCTGAGACTGAGTCGGAGGGATCAGAAGAAGAAGAATGAGTGGTGGTGCGTTTTGAATGGTCTGAGTCGGGCTGGGTGAAGCCCTGAATGTATTTTCCTTTCAAAGATCCGCGGCATGTGTTGCCCATCAAACAATACAAATTATATATCTCCTCTCATCAGCTTTACCCCTCTCATGTGCTTGCTGTCTTTTTTCTGTTCTGACCTCACACACATAATATTAACATTCAAATCATAATAAATAGAAGAAGAACAACAAGAAAACTAAGCATACCAGAAAAAGCCCAAGCGATGGATGGATGGATGGATGAAAGAAAGACAGACGAAGAAGAAAGATGATTGATTTCGTTTCTTCTCCTCTCCGACAGATCTCCACAAATTTAGTTTCAGCAAAATTATTATAATAATAATAATAATAATAATAATAATTTTATTTTCTCCTACTTGTTAATTTTAGGATGGAGAAGAGGTGTTTTTTTTTTGTATCGTAATGGATTGGTTCCTACCAAGAAACATCGGAGGAGGTAAGTGCTGACCAGCTACACCCACTTCTCTCTGTTGAATTTTCAATTAAATATCACGCGGCTTTCTTTCCCCTTTCTTTGGTCAAATCTTTCTCTCTTCCCTGCTATTTCGCTTTCTATTTTTGGACTCCACTCCAACCTCTCTCTCTCTCTCTCTTCCCTGCTCATATTTCTAATCCACAAATTTAATTAAAGGTTTATTAAGATTTTAGTCTCTTTTTTTTTGGTGATATTATGATTTTAGTCTCCTACTCCATAGTATTATACTAATATTTAGTTCAACCCGACTATATTTTCAGAGTTGGTATCGGTGATATATCTCTTTAGTATGAGAAATGGTTGCATACGGAGCAATTATGTGGTTCCGCTTCTTTTGTTGATATTCATGATACTCGCCTCTCGCTTTTTGATCTTCTCTACACTCAGATCCTTTTGGGTGTGCACATATGTGTCTATAATAGCAATGTTACATTAATTTTGTATATGTTTATTTTAACAATTAACATAGATTTTGATATTAATTTACTATTTTGATCGTAGAAAATATTAGTTATGTATTATAAATATATTTAAAATAATTATATGTTTTTTGAAAAGATAATTTTAAAATATCTTTGACAATGAAGTATAGAAAATATAGAAGGTGAGTGTTTTTCCCACACCCCCTCTTACTCAAAACACACCCCCTCATCCTACACATTAATCAAACTAACCCCACTTACAATTCAATTCCCCCCTCTACCCCTCTCCCTCTTCTTCTCCTACAACAAACACACTCCCTCTCCAAAACCCAAACCTCCCCTCTCTCCACTCCAAAACCCACCCATCATCACCTTCATCATTCACTCTCATTCAACTACCCAAGATTGGCAACTAGCTCAAGATAATAACACTACCAAACTTTTTTCATTTTGTTTTTGTTTTCAGTTTTTTACGCCATTTTTTTTCTGCAAACGCGCTCAGTTCGAACAGGGTCGTTCGAAAATGTTCGCATGAACGTGTTCGAACAGGTGTTAGCTGGGATGTGAATTTGCTTTGTTCGAACAGCCTCATTTGAACTCTGTTCGCATAAGGTCGTTCGAACAGCGTATGGCGACAAAGAATCGATAAGTTGCGGTGTTCCGTCTTGAGTTTTGTTGGTTAAATGAATGAAAATGAGGGTGCATCTGGAGCAGTTGAGTTGTCAACTGTCGCAGTTGACATGTCAACTGACGTCGTCGAATCCCAAGACTTTACTAGTTCGTTCAAAACTGATACGGTAAGAATGAATTAGTTGTTTTAATTTTAGCGAACTATTCAAATTATGACACTTAGTAATTGAATTTCAGTTATTTCCTACTCGTGAGGAGCTGCTGACTTGGGTGCGTGCGGTTGGGAAATCTCTTGGGATGGTGATTGTTATAGGAAGATCTGACACCGGACGACGATCAGGTAAACAATACTGCATGTTGATTTGTGATAAAGCTGGATCATATAAGGAAGGCACAAACACTAGAAAATGTTGTTGTCCCTTCAGACTGCATTTGCGTATGTCAATTGGGAGAGGATGGATAACTTTGCATGGGTTCTTGAGAAATTGAGGGGTTTATTTAGGAAACAGGATGAACTTACACAAGTCATACTTACTGACAGAGACTAAGGTATGATGAATGGCAGCAATATTTCCAACATCTGCAAACTTGTTGTGCCAATTTCACATTAAGAAAAATGTGAGGGCCAAAGCAAGGCTCATTGTGAAAGACCAAGCTATTGTTAATGACATTATGGGTGCATTTCAATCTATTGTGCATGCGAAGACTACAGAAGAGTATGATTATGAGTTGGGTCTGTTTAACGACTTGGCGATGCACTTTATCCGCTTTCATACAATGTGAAGAAGCCACACAGCTAAACCCCTTCAAGGAAAAATTTATTGATGCATGGATAAATAAGAATATGCACCTTGGCAACACTACCACCAACAGAGAGTGAGTCCGCACACTCTCACTTGAAGCAAATATTACGAGAGACAAGTAGGGAGATTTGTGCAAGTCTTTGGGATGGAATGCGCACCATGCTTAGGATACAACATTCGACCTTAAAATGCACTTCGAGCATAGTTTGAGTAGAGTGAAAGTTCACCACTTGAAGAAGAAGATTTTTGATGAAATTAAGGGTTTAGTTTCATCTAATGCTATAGACCATATTTTGAGTGAGATCAGCAGATTGGATCTGCTTCACTTAACCCATCATTATGTCGATGCACGCCGTGACTACACACGGACTACCATGTGCATGTGAGCTTTCAAGGTATGATGTACACTCATCTTGTTATTTTGTCTAGAAACTCAACTTGTTTTGATGGGTTGTCGATGAAATCAATGTCGCTTTTTTGTAGGGTTATGATGGATCGCACTCCAATTCCGTTGAGCATGATTCACCAACATTGGCGGAGGTTGAATTTCAAAATACGACGAGAGGTAATGGATGATGAGTTGAGTGTAGACATTGAACTTGAAGCTATCGGATGAAGGTTTGAGGCCTCCGATCACGCCTAGTAGAGTTATGATTAAGGCAAAAGCACGTGAATTGGCATTCCCGCACCACGACTTCTATGTGTCCACCTCCTGATACAATCATTACAAAGGAGCACCAAAAAAAGATAAGAAAGGGAATGTTGATTACTCAACAAAGCGAGACAAGTCATTTTGGGAGCATGTAGATGACAAATTTGACTCCCCACAGGGGTTCATCTAGTGGATGTTTTGCTCGGTCTCGTAAACGACCTACTCCCCAAAGTAGGAGTGGGCGCCTACAAACCCATACTGATTCGGTTCAACTCCTACTCCTACTTTGTCAACATTTCCAAAGACCTAATCCATCACTAAGCAAAAAGAGAACTCAAGTCGACAAAGGTCTACTACAATCCCTACTCCTCCACTAAATAAGAAACCAACACCCACACCTATTGTTACGTAAGCGCACATCACTCATCGTTTCAAGAGCTCCTACTTTGACACCACTCTTGCTCTTTGCAATCGAATCCTATTGTTACAGATATTGATGTCGCAGCTTATGGATGTATTTAATACATACATAATAGGGATGCCAACATACATGCGTCCCTATGTTGAAAAAGTTGTTAACGTGGTTGGTGATGGTAATCTGTGGATTCCGGTGTATTCGCAAAGATTTCTTGGAAGGGGTGAGGAGGTTTGGCGATCGATCGAATCGATCGATGGAGGAGCTTAACCAATACAATGACTTCTACACTGATCGTATGGTGGTATTGGTAAGGTCACATTTTTGATGAAGCGCGCCGCTGAGGGCACATCATGGGAACAATGTTGAAGATAATTGGATGACTATACCGGATATGGGGTATCTAATCGCGAATAAGTACAAAGTCGTCCCGACTTGTTGGTCACCTAATTGTTGTTACACAATTTTTCCCTTCAATGTTGCGCCATTCGAAGTGCCCGACGAGTTCAACATCCTTTTGGTACGAAACACAAACACTTTGTGCAGTAAAGTGTCTTCTATTTAGATTCGAGTAGTCATTCCAAAACATTACATAACATTATGTTTTTTGTTGTCTTTTGAAGATCTTTATGAATCCTGAAGTCCAATGCCCTCACGGGATTTGATGTGGAATACTAATAGGGCACCCATGCAGAAAGGTTGGGACTCGCTTTTTATTAGCCGCATGCAAAAGTGGAAGTGTTTGCTCATACAATCACAACCCCCCATCCCCTTCCTTGTGTAGATTTAAGTAAAGATAGTGATGGTAGTCAATGTTAAGTTAGGTTTTATAATTTTGGTACACAATGTTGTATAACTCTTGACTGACATATTTTGAAATGACCAAAACTGTGTTTCTGCACAACTTTTATTGAGTTTCTGTTTCTGCACAACACACGTTCCTATGCAACCATTCGAACGCATGTTCGAACGCTCTCCTTCGAACAAGTTCGAATAAAGCCATTCGAGGCAGCAATAACACACCCTCGCACCATCAGTTGGCAATATTCCTTAACACGCATGAGTTCTTTCGAACAGGTTCGAACGATGTCGTTCGAACAACAAAAATTCCTTAACACGGACAAGGTCGTTCAACTCGCTTCGCATAACGTTGTTCGAATAAATACTTAAACCGCTGCACGCACGAAAGGTCCCACGCGAGGTCATTTTTGGAAAAAAAAAAAAAGTTTAGGGGTGTGCGATGAGTAGGAGGGGGTGTGGGAAAAGGAAAACCCATATAGAATATAGGCTTTCTACGTTTCTCAAAGTGTGAGTGTTGGTTTTAAGTGAAAATACTGGTTGCACCTCCCTAATTGCTTAGCACGCCCCACTTGATTCTTTCTTTATTATTAATTTATTTAGTTTACCGTTCATCCTCCTCCTCCTCCGGTAGCAAAACACAAAACACAACACGGTAACCAAACCCTAACCTCCTCCTTCTTTGATTTTGTTCTCTCTCTAGACCATGATTTAGTCCCAAATTTCACTATCCAACTCACAATCATCCTCTGAATTCACTTATGATTTGAGTAGTTACTAAGGATTAAGACATTATGCATATGCTTACTCATTAGCTGCTTCTTGCTTCACTTATGGTTTGAGTAGTTACTAAGGGCTAAGCTATTATGTATATGTTTACTCATTAGCTCTTTCTTGCTTTTTAGTGGTTAGTAAAATATAGATAGTGTGTGTATTAGATTCGTTTTTTGTATTTGGATATGTATATTGAGTATAATTTGAGATCTTTGTATTTTTATATAAATATTGTATTTGTTGTGATTTTGTTGTTTGCTGTATATCCAATTGAGGAATTTTTATTTTTTTTTAAAAAAGACTTTTCATATCGGTTCCTTTAAAATAACCGATATAAAAGTGATTTTCAATATCGGTTCAACTAAGAAACCGATATAAAAAAAGCGTTTTTAGGTTTAAAAACGACTTTCCATAACGATTCTCTCGGGAACCGATATAAAAACATTTTCCATATCGGTTCTTTAACCGATATAGAAAGCGCCTGTTTTTAATATCCCCTTTATCTATATCAGTTACGGAACCGATATGAAAAGCCTTTTTTAACCGATATAAAAAGCCTTTTTTCTAGTAGTGACTATTCATCGCGTATTTTGAGAGTGGGCGAACTATAATTTACACTCCCCATCCACATCGGTCTCCGGATGGAAAAACTGACGTCATTTTCGGATTCTACGCGTCGAAATCTTTGGGAATCACCGGTCTCTTTTTTGTTTCGGTGAAGTTGACGTCAGACCCTGTATCACCGTATTTCACAACGTGCCCCGACTTATGAATTTTTCTACATACTTGTTGAGTGTTGAACTATCACTACAGGAAGACTTTCTTTGGGCTCGTTGATACCATAAGTTATTTTATCGAGAGGATGTGCTTGCAGGTGTTGATATTGGTGGAGCCGAATAGTGATTATGCTCACAGAGTTACCATATATAGTTAGCTAGTTTTTGCTATTGACTAAAAATTTATTTTTCTGATATACTTTTGTAAGGGTCAACTATGAACTATTGTGACATTGGGAATTTGGGGTATTTATTTTACTTATGAGTTGGTACTCTTTTATATTTCCATGACAATCAAAATTTTAGTTCTGACAAGGGTTTCGGTTTCGGTTGTTTTTCTTAATTTATATTTATGCCATGTATTTATTTTACTTTACTGAGTATAATTAAAAAGACTGTACTATTTAAATATATTTCATTTCATAATTCTCTCTACGTGATTTCATATTGTGATGTATGCGCCACCAAACAATCGTCATCCTATCCGATGAATCAAAATTTTAGTTATTTCTACATGGACAAGGCATTGTTTCGGAAGACTTTATCGAGTTTTTGTGTTGCTTACTCATTAGTTCCTATATTAAATATCACTAAAAAAATCAATATTGGCGCCCTCTTCCAACCGAGTTTTTGCGTGAGTGTGGTGCATTAGAGTGGTGCAAAATTAGAAACTTTGGTGCAAAACTAAGAACTTGGGTGCAAAAACATATTTTTCAGGGGATGCAAAATATTTTTTCCAAAAGTATCATCGATGCTAATTTTATTATTTGAGGGGGTTCACTTGAACCCCCTCAAATATATGTAGGTCCGCCACTGGTAGAGGGTGTCACAATTAGTTATATCAAAGCAGTTCAGTCCTAACTGGACTGTGATTGTGGTCTATTGAGGTTTTTTATGTGAACTTTTGTATTTTGTCGATTTTTCTAACCCTCCTATCTGTAAACTCTGAAATGTCTACAATCTGAGTTTCTATGTTACGATTTTTTAGTTTTTTGTATTATTTGCGTTATATGGTTTTGTGAATTAAAATATGAATGCATGCCGAGACTGTTTGTAAATTTTTGTTGAATTGACTTTATTGTTAGAAGTTCACATAGGTACCTAATTTAGTTTGATTAAGTTAATTGAATTAATATCAAGTTTGGTATGGAATCAATTGTTATAGCGTGCTTTAATTTTTGGTTATTCATGCTCTCGATTGTGTGTTTTATGGAATTCTTTTGCTAACAATCTTAATGTGCTACTCATTACTAGTGTGTTGCAATGTTTTGATCACTCTAAGTAATAATTTCCTTACTTATATGATTTAACTGCAGACTTCTTTTATTTTATTTTATTTTGTGTAATTAGATATAATATGGCTTCAAATGTTGACACCATTTTTATGTTGTTTCTTTTGATGTGTATAGTTTCCGTCGACGTACAATGTTGTGAATTTTGTATTTTTTGTGAATTGTATTGTAACTTCAATTAATGTATATAGTTTGTACCTGTTAACTCTGATTATGTGATTTTGTTTTGCAATTGTTGTGCACTTTGTAAATGTTTGTCGTGAAACTATGAGACTTGTTGTGAGCTCTACATGAATTATTGATATTGTTGTTTTAGTTTGTGCATGTGGTGCAAACCAGACTCAAATTGGTTAAGACTGTGAGTAATAGAATAATTGTGTTGTGATAGGAAACTAACCAAACCATTAGTATACTATCAGTGTGCCCTAATAAATTATGTTATTATTTATAGGTATGACCCCTTAGATCCCCATCCTATATAGTCCTTTTCGTAGTAGTTGCAATGTTCAGACTTAAGTTGTTATCTTAGGAGTGATCCTAAGGGAGACGCCATAAAGGTAGTTCAGGGAGAATATGAGTAATGTTTGTAGATACAAGGTAGATTATCAGAGTAGCACAACAAAACCTTGATTATAATGCTATAAGAAGGAACTTTAATAGAGCTTGAGGGCGATAATGTGGTACCAACGTTTTTACGCTCAAGCCTCTATCAAGGATCCTTACAGAACCACTTGATGACATGTTTCGTTGGGATTTCTTGAATTACCTGGCTGAACGAGTAGGAGGGACGGTCGCCCGATCACTTATCGTCGGTAACCAAAGTAATGGTAATCAACATGAACGAGTAGCACTAGTTGTCTTAGTTGCTCTAGTTGCTATTGGAACGTATGAATCGAGGATGAGTAAGCTTAGCATTCTATCTCTAGAGACTTCTAATTGAACACGTAAAGTTAGATACCAAAAATAGAATTAAGGAAAACAACCGTAGAAAATTGAGGATTTCTAGTTGTGAGGCTAGCTTCATGATCTTCAAAAGAGCGATGCTATTAACATCCAACAAATTCGCTCCTGCGAAAATTTAGCAGATCTTCTGACAAAGTCATTGCCAAGAAGAGATTTTGATCAGTTAATTAACAAGGAAGAATTATCTTCGTCGTCTTAGAGATTATTACATGCATGAAGGGGAGAAAAAAATATGTTCTGCACTCTTTTTCCCTTCACTACGGTTTTGTCCCACTGTGTTTTTCTGGTATAGTTTTTAACGAGGTAGCCCTCAAGCAAATGATATTGTACTCTTTTTCCTTCAAAACATAAGCTATCACAAAGTTTGAATATAACAAACCTTCAAAACAAATCACAAAGTTTTTTGAAAATGACTAAAAGAATGTTTGTTATATCTGATGTGATATTTCTAATAGCCTGTAAGCTATCAAAATTACCGACGGCCTAAGGCATAAAAAATGCTTCATAAAACTTCCGACAAGATTTTTAGTGAACATAATGCTCGAAAAGCCCTAGAGTGCATTGTCATGGGCTAGGCCCTCAAAAAATTACACTTAGTATCCTCTCCATCTCTCATTCCTCTCCTTTGCATATTATAAGGGGTGGAGGAGAGAGATGGTAGTTAAAAAATTAGAGATTTAATGATGAATGAGAGTAAGATTATGAGATAGATAGAGAGAGATGTAGGAAATGTAGGGTGGAGAGGATCAAGCCTAAAACATTAAGTCTAAAATTTGAAACTTATCGAGGGCCATAACCCTCTAAAACTTCCTATGAATCTTACAAAGGGCATTGGCCCTCGAAAATGCACGATGATCAAAATAACTATTATGTGTTTTTGAAGGCTAAGACCCTCAATAATAGTTGACCTGTGCCGAGGGGAAAATACCCCTCAAAAACTTCCTAAGAGTAGGCACCTTAGCAAGGACCTTAGCCCTCGAAAACGCACAACAATCAAAATTACCACCATGTGTTTCTGAGGGCCAAAGCCTCCAAGTAATTTTCACTCCGAAAGAGGTAAGTGGGGATTATGGCAGCGGAAGAGCTTTATATCACGACAACTTTTTCATAAATGCATCACAAATTGGTTTTGGATAGATGGTCGTCACTGTATTTTCCAATTATTCTCCGCAAATTATGAAAATGAAATGGTGATTACTCCCATACCCATTCAGAGTTGGGTGGGTATGATACCTCTTAGGCAAAATAGACAAAATTGATTCAATATTTAATTTTATTTTAAAATATTTAAATAGAAAAAAAGGTGTCATTGAGTGTTTTGCTTAGAAGGTATCATACCCACTCAACAGTCAACTCTAGAGGGGTATGGAAGAAAAAACCAAATGAAATTCTTTGAGTTGTTTTACACTAATCGCAAGATTTCCGCTGAATAAAATTTCAAGATGGCAAACAATATTGTTATCGTAATAGATAAATGAGGGCTGACCTTGTTGGACCCCTAATTTTGTGTGACTTTTCGGTGTGAATAAAAGTGCCAACTTAACAAAAAAAACTACTTCACAACCCTACAAACCCTAAATTCCCTTCTCAAGGAGAATATTACGGGTTCTCTCACTATGATTGTCTGCCTGTTTTTACCTCAAATATCAACACTAGACTAAGCCCCCTCTCCAAACCCTGCACCAAAGCATACACTTTAATTTTAAGAACCAAAAAACATTGGCATTGAGATGATAAATAGAAAAAGAACAATTTATGAAAAACATTTACATAGTATTCAAAAGCAGGAGGATAAACAGAGTCAAATAAAGACTAGAAAAGACTTATTAGTGAGCTATCTATCTATCTATCTAAAGTAGTGAAATGAAGGAAGAAAAACAAAAATGCAAATAAAAGATTTCGTAAAACACAGATGCCTTTGAGATCACCATAACATGGACCCAATCAAGGTCTTTGAGAATGTTTCAAAAGTAGCTCCCAGGTTGACTTTATTTGATGTTTCTCTTTTTTATTGAGACCACTACACCACCACACCAGAATGCTGCTTCTTTGATCACCTCACCTATATTGCCCGCCAGATGGAAGCCTAGAAAAATCCAATTCTGGAGCTCTACAATTATCTGGTAAGCACAATAAGTTAGATAGATAGATAGATATCAGTACTAGATGAAGTAAGCTGAGGCAAATTTGTCAACCAAATTGTTTCAGGCAGTCATGAAATTCACTTAGGGTGTGTTTGGGAGTTTGGAGAGGAGGGGAGGGCATGAGACTAAGAGTGTAAATTCTTTAATGATAAGGAGAAAAGCTATCCCCCTAATCCCTCCTCCTAGTTCATTTTTGGAGCCCCTCCAAAATCCCCCAATTTTGGAGGGTTTTGGAAGAGATCCAAAAATGAACTAGGAGAGGGGTTTGGGAGGGTTTAGGGGATCATTTTTCTCCTCATCACTAACAAATTTACGCTAAGAGATTTGTAAAGATAATCAAATTTAAGAAACTGGGAAAAGAAATGGGTGGGATTGTGGGGAAAGTGCAAGTGGACTTAAAATTGAATGTTGAGCACATAGATATCCCCAGAAACAAAACGACAATACATGCTGAGAGAATAGTATAGCATCATTCAATTCATTTCATTTCATGAAAAGAAAAGTGATTACCAGAGATGAGTGAGAGAGTTAGGAGTTAGGAACAGAACTAATAAGTCTAGCCCCAAGACGATCAAGCTGCTTGACATTGGCTGAAGCGTTCAAATTTCCATCCTTTAGAAAAGCCCTCACCATCTGGTCCCCAATTAGATATCCCTTTTGCTCGTCATCGGTGACAGCAACGGCGGTTGGGCCAGCGCCACTGATGGTGCAGCCAAAGGCCCCTGCATCAAGAGCAGCCTTCTTCACAGCCTCCATCCCAGGGATTAACGGAGCACGCCGAGGCTCAACTATCTTATCCGAAGATAGTGCCTTCCCCAACCCCACCACATCCCCCAACAACACCGACGCCACCAGAGCACCTGCCTGGCTCGAATTCCACACGTGGTGTGGCATCCCAATCTCTGCCGGCAGTGCCGCTCGCATCTTCTTCGTCGGTGCTTCAAAATCAGGAGTCACCAACACGAAGAACAACTCCTTTTCCGACGGAAACTTCAATCGCAGCAGTTCCAACGGCTCGTAATTATGGATCAGAACAAAACCGCCCATGATCGACGGTGCCACGTTGTCCGCGTGGTAGCCCGATACCTTCTCCTCCGATTTTAAGGAAGCCAGAACAAGCTCGTCCACGCCTAATTTCTTCCCGAATATCTCATTCACGGCAACCGCGGCGGCCGCGGCGCTGGCAGCACTAGATCCAAGCCCGCTCCCGAGAGGCAAACCCTTCTCGAGGGAAAGTGAAAGGCCAACAGATCGAATGCCAAGCATTTTCATGACTTCGATGGCGGCGATCCCGGCGCAGTTCCAGAGAGGGTTTTTGCTGAGTTTGTGAAGGTTAGGGCCTTTACCAGTAATATCGGAGATAGATATCTCGCCGGGGTGGACATCTGGGTCGACCTTGACGGAGACTGTGTCCCCAAAACCATCGACGGCGCACCCTAGGAAGTCGAAACCGGGGCCTAGATTTGCGATGGTGGCCGGAGCAAAGGCTTTAACGGATGAGTATACAGCCTCTGGCTCCTCCTCCTCCTGATTTGTAAATGTAAGTGTGATGGGGTTGTGATTACTGCATCTCATTCTCATTTTCATGATTCCGAACGTGGGGCTGTTTCTGGTGGCTTTCAGATTGAGTGGAGATGGAAATGGAGAGGGGAACCATGTTGACGTTGTTGCTGCCATTCTACTACTCTTGCTGCTCTGCTCTGCTCTGCTCTCTCCCTTTCGAATCGATGCTGCCTCCTACTACTACTACTACTATCTACTGTTGTATCAATGAGTCGCTCGCTCAAATAATGGATGTCCTTTTACTTTTCTGTGGGTGGGTGACTGGGTGTGGTGGGTCATTGCAAAAGCGTCATGTTTTTGTCATTTTACTCTTTTTGCCTTTTTGAAACCCACACACTTTCTCTCATTGTTATTGTTACTTTTTCAATGAAAATATAACACTTTATTTTAATTTGACAATTCTCTCTTTTTTTTGGGTAATATGATTTGATTCTGTTAGGCCAATAACTGTAACTATTACTAGTATTATTGTGTAATTTTCTCGTAACATTTGTATAATTGATCTTTTTTTTTTGGTCAACATATAAAACACTAGTTATAAATGTAACTACAATGAAGTTTTTAGAAATAATAGAGTAGCACTCGATTCTCGGTCAAAAAAAAGTAGTAGTACATAGTAGAAAGCTTTGTAATATAGCACAAGATCATACACTAGTACTCCATTCCATTAAATCGTGGTCCTAAGGGTTTACAACTTTAAAATCAGACAATAATGGATTCATCTTTTGTTAAGTACCATTAGCTTTGGGCTATATGCCCTTTTCAATATCAAAAAAACAAAAAAGTACTATTAGCTGAGACAAAGGTCACCAATTGGTAAAAGAGAGTTTCTAATCGGTTAACTATGGCATCTAATCGCTTAAAACTTAGTCTTACACCTCCTTTACATATTCTACATGCTTCTAATCAATTAACCTTTGGGGTTTAATTGGTTAAAATTGACTTTTGCAGTTCAACACTCATGCAAATCACTATACATCAAACTTAATTTTTCTTTCAAAATCAATTTTACAAAAATAATTCATTCAAAATCAATTTTTGCCACCACATAACCAAACACACTTAAAATCAAATAGCAATCCGACCTGCCCAATAAACACCCACTAAGAAGTGAAGAACCAACCCATGTTCCGAATAAGTTGAGCATTTAATTAGACATTAAGGTTCAAGTAATACACTACAAAAAGAACTATAATAAAATCCCTCTCGTTAAACAAATCTAAAATCATATAGTCATCAATACCACAATCTCTTAGCTAGAGAACTCTCCAGCGGGGACTCTACGCAAAAACTATCCGGGTGTGTTTAATTCGCTAAACAGTAAGAGATTGGATTGGACAACTCCAGTTGTACTCTGTTTAATTTGAAAACTGTTCATAGTACTAGATAGAAATGAGACCAAAGGACTGGACAAAGACCCAAATTCATGTACCTCACAAAACCACAGTACGACTTCTTGTCCCACAGTTCAACTTCCTGATCACTCAAAAAAATACCAAAATATTATTTTGATTTCCTATTCATTAATTTTTTCTCTCCTCTATTCTCTCTCTCTCTCTCTCTCTCTCTTCTATCTCATTCTTCTCTATCATTTTTTCTACCTCTCTAATACATTCCCATCTCTTTACCTATATCTTTTATCTCTCTTTCTCTCCCCCTCTCTACCTCTCATCTCTCTTGTATCTTCTCATCTCATTACTCTCTCCCTCCTCCTCTCTCTATTCTATCTTCTCCATCATACATTTTACGTTATAATTTTTTAATTACATTATAATATATGTTATATAAAATTAATATAAACATTAGAAAGAGAATTAAAATAAAATTTACATTTTTTTTGTTTATGTTGTCAATTGTTCACCAAACAATGTACTGGACAAAAGTTTGTCCAGTGCTGTCCAGTACTGTCCTGTTTGCAAATCAAACGGGCCCACAACCAACAACCAAAAATATGAACAGACCTTCACTTCCAATTTAAGTAAGCAAGTGGGATTGCAGGGTCGGACACAACCCAGGCCCCTCCCAAAAAAAAAGTGAGGAATAGGGAATGAATACACAGGTTAAATACAATGAATCCATTACAAATAAGAGGTTCCAAAATAGAAAGATAGACAACCCACTCCACCGAAGGCAAATCACGGAAGGCCTGAAAACAGAATTAACGGACGTATATAGAATTAATAAACTAAAAAGCACTCCAATTGTCAGATCCTCGTCTAGGAGTTTGACTTTCTGATGAAGTCCTAAACGGCCCAGAGCCAAAGGGATCTGAGTCATCAAAAGCAGGAAAGCCATGAATATGATCAAAATCCACACTGTTGCGAGCCGAATCAAATCGTGCTGATGTCTCCCGAGTAGGCAAAGAAGTATTATCATGTGTGCCAAAGGAATCAAATCTTGAAAAGTCAAAAGCAGTTTCCAACCACTCCTTGGGCTTTTGCGGGGAGCTGCTTGAGCTGAAGAGTGGTGTGCTTGGGACAGAATCATCAAAACTGAACCCACTGCTCTTCTGGAAGCGATCACCAGCCTGTGGTGAAGCTGTTTTAATGGGGTTGAGGCCCAGCTCCCCAGAGCTAAAGAAATAGTCGTCTCCAGCTCTGTCAAGATCTTTCTCCTGTAAAATCAGTAGTCCAAAAGTAATTAGTAGACTGCTAAGAGTATAAATACCCATTGATCAAACAAGTATAGGCAACTTCCTGATCTATTACATTTCAGAAAACCAATTACACTAACAGATGTGAGGTTCAGTAAAACAGGTGTAACCATGATATTATTTTGTCATTCGTACAATATGTTGAATTTATAGACTTTTGGGTTGCGGATCCAAGCTCACTCAGATTACATTATTCTTTCTCTTCTGACTCCACCTCTCCTTGCAATCTGGCTTCCATATTTTTAAAAAGAATGTCATCTATCCCTTTCATAAGTATTGCGTAACTAATGAGTACCTGAACTCCAAGTCATATTCTCAAGAGGCATGCGGAAGCTACATATCTATTGCTGGGTTTCACCATAATTTACAAAAGGAAGCAAAGATCTACACAATCTTCATTTGTCTAGAAAAGGCCAATGATATGGTGTCACAAGAAGTCAGGAAGGCTTCTAGTGATCAAGGAGTTCATATTGCATATAATAAAACAATAAAGGATACATAGGAAGGGAAGGAAATATTGTTTAAACTAATGGAGGTATCATCAAAAAAAATTCTTTAAATAGTAGGTTTGCACCAAGGTCAATTTTGTGTTGTAAATAGTATATAATTGTAATTATAGGTCTGGCCCATTTATCAAGCCCACTAGGGTTAGCCTCAAGATAGTTTATTAATTCCCTCTAACACTTATATTCTATACACAATTGATACACTCAGTATATTTTTCTGCATTTTGAAACCACCTTTTTATCTTAGGTAGTGAAGAGTGTGTGAACTACTGACTTTACTTGATACAAAAAAATTCTTTAAAACATCTATGCGACTATGACAGTACCTAAACACAATTTTTTATGTGCACATAGCTAATGTTCAACACGTAGGACCGGACCAGACCAGGCAAAAAGAACACAACATCATTATTCAAAATTAACGTACAAATCCACAAATCACAAGATAGGTTCATAACTTAGCACACAAAAAGAGCATAATACCTTCAACATTACTAAAAATTGGAATAGTGGACATCTATGTATTAGAATTTTCAGGCTTTTACTTTGCCTTGTCATCAATTCACTTAATATGTAATCGTCAAAAAAATTTCATTTAATATTTTTTTAATAGACATTCCAAATGTTGTCGCAACAACTACTTTGAAGCAATACCAAGGCACTAACATTTCTTACCTTCACGTGACCATTCTTTTAGTGGGCATTAGTAATGGGTAGTGTGAAAGTCAAACAAGTTTTCCTCCTTCATAAATATGGACAAAACAAGACTGAAACTGGTTGTTCGATTAAGTTATGAGCTCCTTGAAAAGGAACTAACTTTTAAGTATGAGCTCCTTAAAATACTTCAAATTAATTTAAGTGTGAACCCCAACAGGAAAACATGTAATGAGTTCCTTCCTCCGTTCCTTATTACTTGTCGTTTTTGGAGAAAAAATTTGTTTCTATTTACTTGTCATCTTCAAGTTTCTAATGCACCATTTATTATTGTTTTATCAATAATACCCTCAAGTATTTATTGCAGAGAGAAAAATAAATGAAATAAGATAATAAATTATTAAGGGTATTATAGGTAAAAGAGAATTAATTGTATCAAAAGTAACAAAATTTATTGGTCTTATTGGTATGTGTAAAAAGTGAAAAAGCGACAAGTAAATAGGAATGGAGGGATTAATATAAATAAACTTATGATATAAATAAGCAAAACATTTAATCGAATTAAATAGATGTTTGTGTAATTTTTATGAGTCTTGACATGAAACATGCAATGGTTTAGAAACAATTGATATTATATATGAGTCGGTGTATCAAGTTATTATATACAATTGATATTATATGAGTCATCAATGTATAAAATTGTTACTAGATCAAAAATATACCAACTATCTTTTATTTTAGTTTAGAAACATTCGTAGGGACGAAGATGGGAACATGTCTAATTCAACAACTAATGTTGTCTATCACGAGGTCTTTGACAATTTGTAGGATGTTTACCATATCAGGTGTCAATTTTAATATCTTTAATTTCAAATATCTATTTATTATCTTTTCTGCCAAACATGTTATCTCAATAACTAATTTTTGGTTTTTTTTCCAGGAAATTCTGCAAAGAGATTCAAGTATTACAATGGTTGCCACTTTTAACCTTTAGACTATCTTTGATGTCGTAAAATGTCTAAAATATGACTCTCTTGATGTGTTGTGTTTTGTACAAAAATGTAACGCCAATCGTTAGTTAAACATTTAGTTCCCACCTAATGAATTTGTTCAATACATTAATGTCATAATATGATATATTAACAAAAATCGATTCATATCAAACAAAATACTAATGGTTGAATAAAGCAGAAGAAATTTAGACACACGTTTTTCAACATTAGAAAGGATTTTGTTGAAACAGTACTTTAAGCCTTAAGGAGGAGAACTTGCATACCTCCTTAGTGATGTTACTGCCATTGAATCCCCAAACTGAATCAATATCATCATTTGCATCAAAGGTTCCCCAATTAGGTTCGTCAAAAAATTTGCCTTCAGAAAATACAGACTTTTCACCACCAAGATCACTGCATATGTAGGATTGTAAACAAACAATTATTTTACAGGATCGTAAGATTTATATCATGTAGGAATAAAAACAAGATAAAGCATATATTGCCACCCTTGGACACTAACATGTACCAAAACCAATTTTAAACCAACACAACCTTTCAAAATTCAAACCCACGGTTGGGGATGAAACTCCTTATCAGGCATAACAACTACAACAATCAATCCTTATCCCACTAGAATGGGCTCAGCTCCACATTGTCTTAACTCTTAATGCATACTATAATCAGTTCATAACATAGGCGGACCTATGTCAAGATGAGAGGGTGCAGATGCACCTCTTGATTTTTAAAAATTACTCATAAGATCCAATATGTTTTTAATTATGACCCCCATTTTTATAGTTTTGAACCCCCTCCCCAATTTTAGATATTATTCGACCCATAATTTTAGATATTATTCCCTCCCCAACTACAACAATAAGTGTTGTCCCTTAAATCAAGGACTATTCAGATACTAATAAAAGACAAAATATATACAATGTAAACTAGAAACAAATTGCCAAATCAAGAAGAAATAGATATTTGTCAGATTTTCCAACCCCCCCTCCCCCCCTCAAGTTGGTGCACAGATATTTGTCAGATTTGGGATTACAGTGATTACGCTATATATTATTTACAACAGTTCTTAATATTTCTTGGCTATTTGAATTTCCTAAAATTTGGTACATAAGACCTACATGACAATTACCAATGTTGTGATGAGGTACATGCAGGTTGGGACAGCAACACAAAAAATGGTGAGGCTGCCTCGTGAAGATTAAATGCCAGATCAATCATACAAGCACTCCAAAGAACCATTTAAACATTCGAGAAAATATAGCCAAAGGCAAGTCTTGTTAATCAGTAATAAGACACAAATAACTCAATAAGAATGTGAATATTATCAAAATCTATACACAAGGATTTCATGGTATATTAAATTAGTTGAACGGTACGGTATATCCTGCTTTCCTTCCTTGTGTCCCATTTCCTGTTCTGGCATATCCAGAATTTGTTTTCCTTTACTTCTGAATTTTTAGAGACTCCTCTCTTATAATCGTTGAATGGTATGGTACATATTCCATTTTTAAAAAGCTTTGTTCAGCTATTGCAGATGTGGAATATTCCTTTATTTGTGAACTTTTCAGAAAAGCCAACATTTTTTGTGCACTAGAATGAAAAGAAAGAAATCAAATCAGTAATAACGCACAGAAGCTGTGTGCATCCTTTCAAGTTGCAAAAACCACTCGGAGTGAAAAGAAGAAAGGGAGAGCCGATAAGGGGATGATTTAGTCAAAGAAATGAATATATGAAAAGTAAATAGAGAAACAAGGATGATTTCAGGTGTGTGCTGATGAAATTACTATTCAGCTAGGACTTTCCGGGAAAAAGAATGATGGTCTAAAATTTTGAAGTGACAACTGATAACAAATCCTGACCGCCTTAGATGCACAATACAATATAATGCAAATGACAATCATCAAGAAATCTATTAAAAACTTAAGCTGTTAGGTGGTTTCTAACAGCTACACATACACACACGCACGCTGAGACAAAAGCCAAATGAGTACTTGAGTTGTAACGCACAATGCACAGGTTCACTTTACCTTGTGCTGAGGATGTATAATTAAAAAATGGGACAGCAAGGATCAAATTATTATCCTGTTGGTCATATCATATGGACTCTAAAACCATGTCAAGGATAAACTACACAAAAAGCTAAACTTGCTAGGTAGAAGGTGAGAAGTCTAATACAAATAATTACCATTTTATATAATAATAATTATTATCATTGCTGGTTATTATTATTATGATCACTATAACCATCCAAAAGCACAGGGAACATTGATAATCCATAAACTACCAAAAAGCTAAACTTGCTAGGTAGAAAATGAGGAGTCTAATACAAAAAAACACCATTTTATATAATAATTATTATTATTATTATTATCATTGTTGATTATTATTATTATCACTATAACCTTCCAAAAGCACAAGGAACATTGATAATCCATAAAATAAGAGGATGCATCCACTAATTTTACGATCAAGTGAGTAACTTGACCAGCATTTGGAAAACTGGTGGACATATCTTAAAAACCATACCTTTGGGTTTCTTGCATGGCATCTTGATCACCGGGTGAGATATCTTCATCGAAAGTCTTTCTAACTTCAGAATCAACAAATTCCCTATGCGGGCTTCCGACAGCACTGCTTGCAAATGGACTATTAGGAGCACTTTTTACAGACCCATCTTCACTTTTATTATAAACAGATCCGTTGCCAACTCCATGTTCATTTGTAGTCTGAGGCTTTTCTGACTTGTCATCACTCTTAGGTGAAGTTACAGATTTTGGACTTTCAGTATCCAATGCTTTCGTGTTCACAGCCGCTGGTACTTTTTGTTTTGGGGGCGCTATGATGTTTTGCACATCAAGAGTGTATTCTTTGACAAGAGCAAATTCTGCTAGAATAAAAAAAACAAAGTAAATAAAGGAATAGCAGTTGCAGACCAAAAAATAAAGGAATGGCAGTTGCCCATTATTTTTGTCAAGTGTAAAGGAGAGAGACATATGGTGAAAACTGCATGTCTCTCCTTATCACTTTATCAAAGTTTATCCTAAATCTCTTATTGGGCCAAGATCTCTATTATTCCATCCTATTGTACGCGCTCCAGATGTCCAAGCCTAGGTGTGAGGTTGTGTTGAAGTCCCACTTCAACCAGAGATATGGCCTAAGTAATCCTTATAAGGCTTGGGCAGTCCTCACCTTACAAGCTAGTTTTGTGGGATGAGTTAGGCCCTAAGCCCAAATTTAAGATGGTTTCAAAGCATGAACAGATGGGTGGAATAGATCTTGGCCCAATAAGAGATCTAGGATAGGTTTTGATACCACCTTAAGTTGGGCTTAGGGCCTAACTCGTTCCCACAAAACCGGCTTGTAAGGTGATGAGTGTCCAAGCCTTATAAGGATCAGTTAGGCCATATATCTAGTTTGTGTGGGACTTCAACAATTTTTAATCCCCCCAATATCCTATAATTTCATTTAAACATATGCCTAATTTTGGATTATTCTGTACTACTATTCAAGATTGATCTCTCACATTTATAATTGATCTCTCACATTTACACAAACAGCTACGCTGAGAGAATAATAACATAATATAGTACAAAGAAGTTTTTAGGTTTCAGAGGTTTTCAGAGAGAACGAAAATCGAGGCAATGAAATTTGTATTTTCATTTACTGAAAGAATCTGCTACAGAAAGTCAATATTTATACTAGGCTAGCTGCTCTAACTAACAGAATTATGATTGCGCATCTACTCTTATTAAGAGCCAGAAGGGTAAATCCGTCATTTGGGGGATTTATGAAAGGAGAAATAAGAAGAAGAACAAATAATATAATATTTAATAAGTAGTTATTGGTGTGTTAGTTTTTATTTGAAATGGTAGTTATTTGGTTTGGTGTGGATTTGACTAAAAATATGTTGTTTGTCTTTTAGGAAGTTAGGTTGGGTAGTTATTGGAAGTTTATGGCCAGAAGTAACAGTAGTTACTTTTGAGAAGAGCATTGCTCTTGGATAGTTTGTGTCAATTCTAACAGAATTCTAGAGGAGAGAGAGAGAAGAGGGGAAACTGAACTTTCTATTTCTGATTTCTGTTATGAATATTTCAGTTACATGAAGCTATTTATAACTGGTCTAAAGGAGTGCACATCACATCTAATCGTGTGCACCCTTAACTAACTAATTTCTAACTGTTTCTAGAAGTAGATAATGGAACTAACAGATCAATAACAAAACTAATGCATCAGCTATTATCACTACTCTTACACACACACACACACCTCCCCCCCCCCCCCACAAGCTTAGGGTGGGTGATCTAGAGAGCACACTCTAAGCTTGTCTCTATAGTCTAACATAGCAGCAGCAGACAGAGGCTTAGTAAGGGCATCTGCAATCTGAAATTGGCCTGGAATATGTGTAAGTTGTAGTTGTTTGGCAAGGACCTTCTCCCTAACAAAGAATAGCTCAATCTCCGTGTGTTTGGTATGAGCATGGAGGACAGGATTGTGAGCCAAATCCACTGTGCTTTGGTTATCACAGTGAATAACAGGTATAAGAATGCTGCCAACTGTAGGTCTAGCTCTGTTTATGCTCTGATACCATCTTAGAATGTGGTTAAGATCTAACTCAGGTTAAGGTCTAACTCAACCCAACAAAACCGGCTTGTAAGGTGAGGGTTGCCTCTTCATTATAAACCCTCTTGAGACCTTATCACTAGTCGATGTGGGACTTGGGATTTTCCCCAATACACCCCTCACGCGCAGCACTATTGGGCTTGTAGCGTGTTTAATGGTAGGTGGCCCGATAGATCTAGGATAGACTCTGATACCATGTCAATTCTAACAGAATTCTAGAGGAGAGAGAGAGAGACAGAGAGAGAAGAGGGGAAAACTGAACTTTCTATTTCTGATTTCTGTTATGAATATTTCAGTTACATGAAGCTATTTATAACTGGTCTAAAGGTGTGCACATCACATCTAATCGTGTGCACCCTTAACTAACTAATTTCTAACTGTTTCTAGAAGTAGATAATGGAACTAACAGATCAATAACAAAACTAATGCATCAGCTATTATTACTACTCTTACAATTTGGATGTAATCCTTACTATAATTACTTATATAAATTGCAATTTCCCTTCCATTGTTATCTTCTTCATCATTCTGTCATATTGTTGTTATTGGTGCAAAGTCAATAATCGATTATCCTCCTTGGTTGGTTAAGTGCATAATCGATTATCCTTCTTGAAGATTAAGGCACATAATCGATAATCTACCTTTTGCTTATAAAGCAAATAATCGATTACTCATCCTTCTCCACTATCATCATAATTCTATTACTGTTATTGTTACTTTCTGTTCGCTGGTTTGTATCAAATTAGTTAACATGTTTAACAAGATTATTACCAAGTTTCCCTTTATGAGCTGATTCTATTCCCTTACTTTCAACGACTGATTTGGCTAACTTGGAGTACAAATATTGTACTTTTCATTCATTCTAGGATACAGAAATATTCTTTTTTCAGTATCAATTTAGTCTCAATTACGAGTAAGCAGTTGCGAAGAACATGCAAAATTTACAATGCTCTAAATTATGTATCATGTGTACTGTATACACTATCAATTCTAACAGAGGAGTAAATTCAGCTGGGAATTATATAATTATAAAAACCAAAACAAACAAAAAGATAAAAAAATTCACGCTCTAATACTTCGCAGAGGAGTTTTATATTGAGACTTATTCTGCTGCCTTAAATTATTAGAATAATAATGACTATAAAAACCAAAACAAACTAAAAGATAAATAAAAAGATAAAAAGAGAAATAATAATGCACACTCTAATACTTCGTAGAGGAGTTTTATTTTGAGACTTATTCTGCTGCCTTAAATTATTAGAATAATAATAAAAGAATATCCTTAACAAACCAAAAATGCAAACCAAATCAAATTGAGTTTGAAGATGCAGAAACATAGACATCCAGCATGTGTAGTATAATCAATTAAGCCCCTAGATAAAATGAGAATTAGCAATGTCAATGTGGTTTCCTAACCTGTCAGAAAAATCCTTCAAACCAATTGCAGATTCGCAGATACCACATAATATGCATATCATTTATTTTTTATATTAGACTATCAGAAAATCAAATCTAATTAGTGTTATCTCAGATACCTTTATCTTCAAGCTTATCCCAATCCTCATCCCAGTCAGCAGCCGCTTCTTGGATACCAGGTTGCCAGCCTTAAGGGATTAGATTGAGTGAGGAAACAGAATACAAGAAAAAACTTTAAACATGCAATGGTTACATTGTTCAATATAAAAAGTATACTAGAGGGGAGCACGCGAGACAGGTAAGCAGAGTACCATGAGGCAAAGATAAATGGCTTGACACAACTAAAACAAGAAAAATAAGAGAACAGGACAGGATAACTGAATAAAGAGGCAAACAATGAACTTAGCATGTGAAATAAAAAGGAAGCAAATTCATTTAGCAAAAAATGAAGAGCCAATTTTCAGGGTATAAGAAGTTTTCTGATCTTAATTAAAATCACAGTAGACAAATGCAATTGTAAAGACGCGGAAAACCCACAACTAAATGCAATTGATATTTTGATGAAAT
Organism: Oxytropis ochrocephala; assembly: GCA_020916435.1. Classification (NCBI taxonomy): domain Eukaryota; kingdom Viridiplantae; phylum Streptophyta; class Magnoliopsida; order Fabales; family Fabaceae; genus Oxytropis; species Oxytropis ochrocephala. Next base: position 121,545,116 of record CM037092.1, on the reverse strand, counting down.
GTTAAATCAATTTAATCAGATGTATACAAAATGTGCAACTTATTTTGCACACTGTTCTCAGAAACATCAGCTAGTTTCAAGCTCCCCGTCTTTTGATATCAATGAATTATTACAACTTTTGATAACGTTTATAGTAGCCCCTATGAAGAGCCATAAAAGTATAACTAATTTAGTGTCAATAGTAATGCATTATCATATTTTGTTTTAAATTGATTCTTTAAAAAATATTGCACATGAGAAACATTTTTGATAAGCGGGTTATATATGACTCTATTATCTATAGATCCTGTCCATACAGAACCGTGCCACAAAAATAGTTAAAATGTTACAATCAATAAACTGTATATGTTAAATGCCACTTGATCAGCCAATTATCAAATAGTTTTCATGCTGATTCAAAACCAGGCAATTGAAGTCCATAAACTCAAACTTAAAAATAAAGCTGACAGCAACAACACAAATGCAACAAATATCATATAACAAAGTTATTGGCATGAAAAAGAGCTGAGAAAACTTGAAAAGGATATAGCAACACCCACTATAAATTTGTAATTACCAAAGGGTAGTTCTACTAATGTTGTGGGCTTTGCACGCAATCCATACTTCTTGCACCGTTCATTCAGAGATTTCACCATTTCATCCAGGACTGATTGGATGCGATCAGCACGACCCTGAAAATTGCATGACTAGATGAGATATGAAAACAATTTTTCAAGATGGATATGCAGACCAGGTCACATTCAAACATACCTGTACCGTGTCATCATTATTTACATCCTGTTCCAACTTGACAATCCCTTGATACAATTCAATTTTCTTCTCCTGTACATACAAACAAATAATTCGATATGAATTATCATGATGCAAGATGGGCAAGAAAAAACTTGGTACATGCTAATATGCCGTGAATTGAAGCAAAAGTCATATTATATTGGACCTGTATGTCACGAAAGGTCGCTTCCTCGGTAGTCAATTTGGATGATAAATCTCCGACTTGCTTATATTTGTCTTCATATTTCTTCGCTAGAACGTCAACCTGAAATTAACATATTGAGCCAATGATAAAAATTAAGGGTACAGGTGTTATACGGATACATGCAATGCCAAAGAAAGATACCTCGTGCCTATCAGCAGATATCCTTTCTATGATCTCGTTAAGACGATTGTCACATCTGCTCTTGTACAGAACCTTTTGTAGGGAAAAGAACCAGAAATTTGTTTAAAAAGGGAGAAAATAAAAGAAAAAGGAATATTAAGATGACATTGTTAACCATATATGCAACTCATGAAGGGAGGCTTTTATGTTTTTCTCTTCCGGGTATCCATGATTTTATTATATAAAGACGCAGTAGAGAAGTCCATTTCACAGGTATCTTTTTTATGGGCTAGTAGTTCCTGGGTATCTAGAGAAGTAGCCAAAAGCTGAAAGAAGGGGCATAACATCTATTAATGGATGATATTTTATTAAAAGACCTTCCCAGGTGCCCATTTTTCACTTCTTTCAAATTAACTAATAGGGTAACTGAAACCAAAAAGCAAATAGGGGTCTGCGTAATTGTATTCAGTGGGCTATAGTAAGAAATTATTAGGTGTTAGTCCCTATGTAAGTGGGAATATTTTGTAAGGGAGTTAATTAGTTAGAGGGTTGTTTTGTAATATTAGTTGGTTAGGTAGTTTGTTGCTTTTAACTCCTATTAGTTATGTTAGTTGGGAGTTAGTTATAGGGTGTTAGAGTTGGTTAGGTTGTTAGAGGGGTTTGTTATATTTGTTGGGGTAGTTATTAATTTGTTAGCCTATTCCCCTCTATCCCCTTGTATTGGAAGCCTATATATATTAAGGCTCCCACCCCCTTGTGACCATCTTTTATCTTTTACACTTTGAGTCTAGTAGACACCGGGTGAGGCCGGAGGTACTTGGTGATGTCGGGGGCGTAGAGCCTACTCTCACCAATTTTATTCATCACATATCAATAATATTCCACTTTCTTCCCATTTTCCTTTCTTTAATCAAATTCCAAGGCTTTCAATTGCATATTTTCGGTCAATGTTAGACTAGGTGCCTAACATTAGGTTTGTTAATAAATCCGTGGTATTTACAATAACAACAGCCTAATGTATTTTGCATCCTTAAACCTTTGATGGTAAAAGTTCTTGGAAGGATCCCTTTCATAAGTGCAACAGATCATAATGGTAAACAACTTGTCTCCCAAAATATATTTCACAACTACTAGCTATATCAGTACATCTATATGGTTTCTGGCTCAGCAAGCAAATCAAGATACAGTATACAAATAAACAAATCACCTGTTTATCTAGAAAATAAACTAAAAGAAAAAAAAAAGAAAAAAAAAGTGAGAGAGAGAATAGAACACAGATTAAACATAGTAGGGTTTCAATAAGGCACAAACAAAAGAATAAAGGAACTAAACACTCACAAGTTCCTGCATTTTTCCACGGAAGAATTCTATTTTCTCTCTGGATTCCACTATTTCTTTCTCGAGTTCTTCTACCTGCAGTTAACAAAAAGAATAAAGAAATCAGGACTGCCAGTGTTCAAATTGAACTACAAGTCACAATAGAGTTTAATCAGGCATACATGAGCTGGCATAATGATATGCATTGCACAAATGACAATCTAAAATATGAGCTTTTCATGCAATCTACATAGATATGAGCAACAGCTAAAAAATTTAAGTGTAAGATTGTCAGTAGATGTATAAAGAGAATAATCAAACTTCCTATTTAAACCAAATATAACTTATAATGACATTCTGCAATATTCTCAAACTAATCAACCTTAAAAGATGACCATACATGATACATAGATGGCATATATTCCCCCAAAAAAGACAGGTATTCATGCAAGCTTTTCAATCAAAATAAGAAACAAAGATATGCAACTATATTAGTGAAAATAAAAAAAGAAAACTATTTAAACAAATAAACATGCCACTAAACCAGCCATTGAGCTGATAGGTTGTAGCTTGACTGTCACAGTCCTAAGCCTTTTAAGATTGGGGAACGGTGATCGTGCCAGAGATTCAATCACCAACAAAGCCACTAATTCCCCTCCCCTACTTACATGCTAAAATCCCCTACCTAATGTGCACAATAAAGAAAATAATAAAAGTAAAAATAATTGATTGAAGACGCCAAATTTATGGCAGAACAAAATAAATGCTGCAAAGAAATAAAGCTATTATAGTTACCTTCTTATCAGCTTCTGTTGCTTCTTGATATTTTGAATTGATTGAATTTTGCTCATCTGAACTTAGCTGGTTTATGAGATGCTTTTCCAAGACAGGAATTTTGGGCTTGTGCTGCTTGTTCTGGGATCCTTCATCAGATGGGGGAATAGCAGCTGGCCTTGGGGGCCGACCTGCAGTAGGGTTCACTTGTCGAGCACCAGATCCAGTCAACCCTTGCTGTTGTTGAAGACCTTTCAAAGATAAAAGGGTGAAGAGACTAGAAAATGAAAAGAAAACACTTTCCATGTATGTGAATAAGCATAACAAAAAAACCGCTAGTTCCTGGACACACACCTGATGGGTTTCCCCAAGTTACAGCATTGTAGGGAGTGGCAGCTTGACCAGTTGTTGGTAAATCAAGCATGATGTTGTTTGGAAGTACACCTGGAAGAGCACGCCCCTCCCTGTTTCGCTCCATTAGGTACAGTGCAATACAAAACTCTCTGAGAGAAAGCATGCTATCATTATCTTGATCGGATAAGTCCCAGACCTGCTTTAAAACCTCTGAAATATGTAAAATACGAGATGCAAACAATGATCAGGGAACTAGCTAGCCATTGAAAAGTTACACAATTGGAGGGTATGAAAACTAAAAGAATAGAATCGACATATCTCCCCGCCCCCAGAAAAACAAGTGCTACTGCTACGAAATGCGACATAGATTCTGTAATAGAGGTAACTTGTCATATTTTAGCTGATTATTGCATATGCGGAGAGAGCACCAGAGAAGTAGAAAATTAAAGAATACATTTTACACCAGCTGCCTAAGGCAAGGAAGTAGAATTCAACAAAATATACCTCTTGGTAATCTCCAATGAAGAAACAAGGTCTTCGCTTGATCCCCAGTGATTTTCCCATCTCTATCTGTGTCTACTTCCATGAATACTTTCGTATATTTCTGAACATCAGCTGGAGTCATTCTTGGCCATGGAGATTGAGGCTGACCGGATGCAGAATCCTGCAATCTCACTGGAAGTCCAGATGAATTCAGCATATTAGATGTCTGAACTGGGGCATGCTGATTTTGTTTCACTGCCGGCTGGGCTTGCTGAAGATGTGGACCAACAGGCTGGGTCGCAAGTGAGCTCTGCAAAGAACCAGGGGTGCTGGTTCGACTAGAATGCTGGTTCCCTCCAGATACAGGAACAATGGCAGATGAAAGCAAATAATTGCCTGAAGAAAATCCTTGAGGAGAAGAATCTTGCTTCGGATGAGATGGGCTGGGTGAGAACAAATCCCCTCCAAAAAGTGAATCAGAGGCAATACCATTAGCGGAAGTATCCATGGGTTTAGAATCCCTGGCCACTTGTTCCGAAGACCTCATGGGAGACGAAGGATATTGTGATTGTCTAGGTGCGGGGACAATACTTGATCCAGATGTTGTGATTGCAAGCCCAAAACCCTCCTGTGGGGATGCGGGACTACTTCCTCTAACTGCTATTTGAGGGGGCGTTGCTTCCGGAGCTCCTGTCTTGCCAAAACCTGGGAAGCCGAAGGCTGCACTTGCAGGGCGAGTTCCACCAACAGCCGCCACTCCCGAGATTCCTTGAGTGGCAACAGCGGCAGACAAATTTTGCAGAGGCCTCACTAACTGACTTCCTTGAGAAGCAGGAAGGCTTTGATTTGGAGCTGCACCTCTTAGTCCAAGATTTTGGTGGGATACAGGATTTACATTTACATGTGGTGCAGGTGCAGGAAGATTTTGATTTGGAGCTGCACCCCTTGGTCCGAGATTTTGGTGGGATACAGGATTTACATTCACATGTGGTGCAGGTGTAGGAAGGCTTTGATTTGGAGCTGCACCCCTTGGTCCGAGATTTTGGTGGGATGCAGGATTTACATTTACATGTGGTGCAGGTGCAGGTGTGGGTGCGGGAGAGCTTAATGGGGGTGCAACTGTGGCACTGAAACTAATTTGAGGTGCGGGGATCTTAGATGCAGCCGGGCCATAGAGTGCTGCTTTCACCATTTCAGGAGTCAGTTCTCGCTTGGACTGTGCAACGGTTACAAGTTTAAGGGCATTGTAGAACTCTGCTCGGCCAAGATAACCACTCTGGTTTTGGCTTGCGAATGCCCAAATCTGCAGAGCAAGTCACCTTAGTTAACAAGAAAGAGGATTGGATTGGTGGTATATACGATTAAGGGGAACAGATTTATACACACACTGCAATTACTAACTATACTAGTGTTAATCAATTCAAACTTAAAAGGATGTGACGATACTAAATAATTAATTAAGGAAATTTTGCAGGAAGATGTAAAAGAAGTGAAGGAAAGGGAATTGACTATTGAGAATAGAAAGAAAGAAGAAAGAACAGACCTGCGCAAGGACTGGCTTGGACAAACCAGAGCCTTCGAAGAAGGAGACGGCTTCAGCACCGCTGATACGGCCGTCTCGATCCAAATCGGCACGTCGAAAATAAGCATCAAAGAGATCGACGTTAGGCGCTGGCGATGCCATTGCACACTTTGCAGATGCAGATCAGACCATGAACAGAGAGATGGAGAGAGAGAGAGAGAGAGAAAGAAACAGAATTTACAATTCAGGTTTTAGAAAACAAGCATCCATCAAATTTCAATCCCCCCGATTGATTCAATCGATTTGAACTTCGCTTTACCTTGCCAATTCCAATCGCACACTCACCCAACAACCGAAATTAAAATTAAAATTAAAATTAAAAACCACCGCTGCCCCTATTTTTCTCAATTTTCGCTTAACGGACCTCTTTCATTACCATATTTCAAAAATACCACTGCCTCGTTGTATTTTCGCTTCCTTGTCTCAACAAATGAATTGTCAGGAATTTTTTTCTTTCTTTACTACTACAGTTCTTTTTTTATTGATATATTTATCCGAGGCACTAAATTTTTGGGTTATACTATTTATTAGTGTGACGAGAATTAATTCCGATAGAATTGATTTTTTAAAATTGATTTTAATTAAAAGTGTGTTGAACGTGACGTGATTTTTGTTTTGATACTTTTACTAAAAAAGTGATTTTTGTCGTCATTGTTGTTTAGATAGGTTGAATTAAATTGATTTTAGATGTGAAATTACCAAAATGGGCCTCAATTTTAAACAACGTTCAAAATTTCAAATTTGATAAAAGAGACAACCAAAATACTAAATGAGCATGTAAAGTATATAAATTAAAATTATAATTAGAGAATATAATTTAAATTGCAATGCAACTTAGTGAAGGGAAATTGTGAAGATGTAAATATAGAAAAGAGCAACTATTTGAATATCAAAGTTTAGTGAAGGGAAATTGAGGAAAATGTAAAATTTAATATAATTTAAATATTTGTAATATAATTTAAATTATCTATACCTATATATAAAGAGGATTCCAAAAAAAACTGTCACTATTGATGTCAGATTTTTCTGACCAAAATACTCTTAATGTAAGTAGAATTTTCTAATAGACATAATCACACACTAATACACCAATACACCAATAACTACTAAAGAACACCAAAATCACTTTTAATCCTCCAAAATTAGGGCCAGATTGTTACCGACTAAAATATAAGTGATTTTGTTGTTAAATACTTTAGAGATTAATTTTTTGAGGTTTTTAAGAAAATGATAAGTTGTTTTGTGTTTGTGTAACATACTGAGAATCACTTATTTTAAAAATATCATTCTTAAAAAACTGATTTTCATGAGAAGCTTCTCAAAACATCTTCTCATATGAAGCAGTTTTTAGATTATTTTCAGTTTTTCATTTTTTTAAGAATTTGTAACAAACAGACAACATGTCGTCATAAGTGATTATTTTAAATAAAAAAAATAAGCTGTAACAAACAGACTCTAATTCAACCCACTTTAGAAATGGAACCAAACATACACTTAATTTTTTTTGGTGAGATATTATTTGATTTATTTACTCATATTAAAATAGTGTTGGGGAATTTCGAAAATTCAAGATGATTCTTGGATAAATCTGAAGTTGTGTATAACACTTTCAGATTGAATCAAATTTCGGGGTTCAACCAAAATTGTTCAATCGGATAAAATCAGAAGATTATGTTTAAGAGTCTTGTTCTTATGTATGGAGTTTTCTATGACTTTCAGAACCAGAAAAACTGATCAATTATGATGAAAACCGTGTGGTTTTTTTTTTCTGTAGCAGTTTACAGCAGTTTTACGCTTAAAACTGCATTTCCTGTCAAATCGCGCTCCACTGGCGCTCCGTTTGCGCTTCACGCGCAGCGCAAAATCGCGCTACTACTTGCGCTTAAGTTGGCGCCTGCTCGCCGCTTCCACGCTACGCATCGGGCAAAGGTGACATCACTAAAATGCGCGAGAACTTGCGCTTCACTTGCGCTTCAAGCGTGATTCGCGCGCAAACTGCATACAACTCTCCTTATTATGTTAAAACAAGCGTGCACTCTTATTCTAACATAAAGAAGATTAATTACACTAAAATGTCCAACAAACCTCCCCCATTTTAGCGTAATTACTGATCAAATCACCAAAGTCATATCATACAACAAACTACTGCATAAATGAAATATCGTGACGATTGAATTTCATCTTAGCTAATTACACGTTTCAAATATTCGAATATCAGGGTGTCACTAAGGATTGAACCCTTTCTATTCATAATGAATACATGAAGGTAATCTGCACAATAGTTTAAAACATTACTCTTGCTCGAAACTAGTTTACTAGCCTGTGTCCCTATCCTTCATAAGCATATCAAAGCCAAGTCCCAGCTTCTTGAAGCGGCTAAACTTCATGCTTATATAGGTAGTCATTTTCTTTCTTGCACCTGCAAATGCAATTTTTCAAAAGAACCATTAAGAAGTTATACTTCAACCTCCTTAACTTACAGAACCGAACACATACCTTTTGGGATTCTTTCGATGATGTGTTCCAATCTCCACATGTTAAGCTTTCCACATTGAATTCAGCACCTAACGTCATATTAGATGGGAATTGGGTATCTTAACATAAGAGATTTCGGATGGACTTTAATCCTAATCCCACAAATTCCGACCTTTTCACGAGATCTCCGCTTAACCCTTTGGTTAAATGATCGGCCAAATTATGTTGAGTTCTCACAAACTCCACCGATATCACACCATGCATGATTAACTCCCGAACCATGTTGTGTCTAACACCCAGTGTCTAGACTTCCCATTATACACTTGACTATATGCCTTAGCCAAAGTAGCTTTGACTATCGCATCCGATGAGACATGGGAGGTATAGGTTTGGGCCACAATGGAATCTCATAGATCGATTTCTTAGCCACTCGGCTTCTTTACCACCACTTTGCTAAAGCTACAAATTCAGATTCCATTGTTGAATTTGTAATGCAAGTCTGTTTCTTGGATGCCCAAGAGATGGCACCTCCTCCAAGGAGGAATACCCAACCACTTGTGGATGAATAATCTTCCATATTGGTTATCCAGCATGCATCTGAGTAACCTTCAATAATTGAAGGAAATCCAAAGATATGTCAAACCATAATTAATGGTTCCCTTTAAGTACTTGAATACTCTGTTCATAGCTTGCCAATGATGAGAACTAGGATTACTTGTAAACCTACTAAGTTTAGCAACAGCGTAAGCTATATCAGGCCTAGTACTAATCATTGCATACATGAGTGATCCTATCACCCTTGAGTATTCAAGTTGAGACACTGTTGTACCTTTATTAGGTAGTAGCTTCAGGTTAGGATCAATGGGAGTACTTACCGGAGAACAATCTTTAAAATTAAATTTTTCCAATATCTTCTCAATATAATGTGATTGAGAGATGGAGATGCCATTGTTTCCACGTTTGATCTTTATTCCTAAGATCACGTCCGCCTCCCCCATATCTTTCATATCAAACTTAGAGGACAAAAATGCCTTAGTTTCATCAACTTGATCTTGGTCAGTACCAAAGATCAACATGTCGTCTACATACAAATAAATGATGACTCTTTTGCCATGAGTATCAAACTTGCCGTATAGACATTTATCTGCTTGGTTTAGAACAAAACCACTAGATAACACAACCTCATCAAATTTTTGATGTCATTGTTTAGGTGCTTGTTTTAAGCCATAAAGAGATTTCATCGGTTTACACACCTTATTTTCATTTCCTGGCATAACAAACCCTTCAGGTTGCTTCATGTATATCTCTTCATCCAATTCACCATTTAAGAATGCAGTTTTCACATCCATTTGGTGAATCACCAGATTGTGGATAGCAGCAAGAAGTGCTAACAACGATCTAATAGTGGATATCCTAGCAACAGGAGCATATGTATCGAAAAAATCAATACCCTCATTTTGCCTAAAGCCTTGGATCACCAATCGCTTTGTACTTGTCTGATGCCATCCACTTTCATCTTTCTCCTAAAGATCATCTTACATCCTAATGGCTTACATCCAGGAGGTAAGTCAACCAATTTCCAGGTATTATTTTGCAAGATGGAGTCCATCTCACTTTGGATTGCTTCTTTCCAGAATGCTACATCCCTTGAAGCCATTGCTTCACTAAAAGTATTTGGATCTTCCTCAACATTGAGGCAATATTGATATTGAAATTCAACATCATTCCTTGACCCTTCAACCAAATAGAGTTGAAAATCATCACCAAATGACTTAGCCTTTCTTACTCTCGTACTCTTTCTTGTTTCTGTACTAGTTGAAGGTATATCCTCATTATTAACTGAGACTTTTGACATGGAATTCATGTTCTTTGGCCTAGGTATAGATGTAAACCTTTGTTCATCAAATATTGCATCCCGTGACTCTATGACCGAGTTCACAGCAACAGAATCATTAGATTCTAACACATAGAATCTATATGCTTTAGAATGCTCAGCATATCCAATAAATATGCAGTCTATACCTCTTTCACCTAAGGTTTTCCTTTTAGGTTCTGTAAGTCTGACTATAGCCCTGTGTAGCGACCGAAAAATCCAGGAAAGGATTCTTCGAAAGGTTCTTTAGGAAGCCGCCACCAAATTTTAGTTTAAGGGCAAATTCGGAAAATCCCTTTTAAGTTTTAAGATAAGGCGTTGTTAGGGTTCGGGAGTCGTTATGTGTGGGGAAGGTATTAGCACCCCACGACATCCTATTGTCTAATTAATTTAGGATTTATTTAATAGTTACCCTTTCATTTGTAGAAAAAAGACTTATTTATGTTTTTGGTTTTTAGTGCTTGACAAGGGTTGAATCTTGCTCCTACGTACCTCCGGATGCAATGGAGGAATCAAAGCTACGTAGTTCTTCCTGAAAAGTTTATGGGTTGGTGTTTTTAGTGTAGGGGTCCTAGGATTCTTTGAACTGCATGTACCATCGATTCTAAGACGCCGACTAACCCGGAGTTGTACAACCGACTTAGTCCCCTACTTTTTGAAAATGATTTTAGAGTTTTTGAAAGAAATTGGTTTGGTATGAGGTGGGTTGATTTTTAGAATAGGTATTCTAGAACTCCCGAAATCAGATGACCCATTAGTTCTAGAACGCGACTAACCCGATCAGCATAAAGGCTTAGTCCCTAATTTTTAGGAAAATGATTTATTTATATTTTATTAAGTTTTTTTGTAGGATTACTTGGTCATCTGACTCATTGGTCCTAAAATGACGATCGACTTTGGTTGTACAACCGATTTAGCCGTTTATTTTTAGCGAAAAATAGTTTTTGTATTTATTAATTTTGTAGGTTCTTGGCCTATGCAGCTCATTGGCCTCTCAATAATGACTAACCTTGGTTGTACAACCGATTTAGCCGTTTATTTAATTTGAGAGAAAAATTATTTGCGTTTGAGTTGAAAAAAGAATTAAAAAGTAAATCGGGGGTGAGAATAGTAAATTGGGGTTTTATTAGTCGCGGGGTTGTATAATCTGAGCAGGGGGTGTAAGCAAAGAAGCCCGGGCCAGCATGGGAGGCCCCAATTAGCGGCGGAGAAGGCTTAAGTGAGAGGGGTTCTGCAAGCGTGAATCGGAGGGTGTGGCTAGCAAGTCCGGATATTTAAAAACAAATTAAAACCGAGGTGTATTACATAGGCCCAAACCAAAGAAAAACCTAAACCTACATTACACTTCCCTCCTTCCATCTATGGGCGGCGCGCGCATGCACCTTGGGAAAAGTAGACGCGATTTCTGGCGATAACTCGTGGGAAAGGGAGAGAGAAACATCCGGCGAGGTTTCCTTGAAGGTGAGAAGTTCGGTTCTGGGTTGTTGGTAGAGGAGTTGTCTCGCGATGAGGAGAGGATTACGCGCGCCATGGCGTCCACGCCGGCCGGTGGTGCGACTGATGAAGCTTCGGCTTTGAGGTTCGTTTGTTCTTCTCTCTTTTAGGTTTCTCCTCGTACTCCTTATTTTAACACGCGCTAATCTATTATTTTTCGTTTTAGGGATGAAACTGTATGCGGTGATGACCACCGTGCGTGGTGGTCGGAGAAAATTCTGTCAATTTCTGGATCTATTCAATATCATCCTCCTCTATTCTATCCTCTTATATTGTTATTTCTTTTTTCTGGTGGTCAGTGACTTTTGTGAATCCTAATTTGTATTTGTCCTAATTTTAATTTTACAAATGCATCAAACTACATATGTACGCTTCAAATCGAAACAATGAGTATGATCATTTTGAATGTCATGTAAACAGATTATTTAATTATAGATAAGGATATTTGAATCAAGTTTAACATAAGAAAATTAAGATTAAGATATACCAAAACTTTGATGCAAAGACATATATACTCCACAACAATTGGAACAAGAAAACAAATTAAAACCATGATCTACGGAACCGAACTATACATCCACTTGCACATTACATACGTTGAAGCATACATATTTTCATATATAAATTAAGCCCAAATTAATATTCAACTTCTAGTTAAGCTTCAAAAAAGGGAAGGAAACAATTATAGATAGGAAGAAAACTCGACGTGTTGATGATCTCTATCTTCACTAGTAGCACTGCTTATCTTCCTCGGCTCACTCTCGGCTCTTTGCCTTGTGTTTAGTGGATTAGGATTTCGATGTGAAACCCTAATCCTATTTTAGGTGATTTTAGCGATGATCTTCTCGCCTTGGTTTCACGTGTGTTTTAGACTCTAGGCTAGCCGCTTATTTATAGGTAGAAATCGGGTTTTAGCATTAATGGTTTTTTTGGGCTTTTGCGAGATCGATAATGTGGGCTCTTTGAGTAGTCTTGGAGAGCAAGAAACAGACCCGGAGATTACGATCGATGCCGCTCCTTTTATTTAATTTTCGTTTTTTTATTTTTGTATTTTTTATTATCTATATTTTTGTATTTTAGGGATTGGAACATTTTGGACACTCATAAATTGTAATAAAAATTAAATTAGCTTTTTCTACATTTTTGGACTATATATTAATAAATTAAAATGAAGGAAGAAGACGGACAAAATTGGGGTATAACAATGCCTCTCTTTATTAATATTTCACTAGAAAGTGCGGAGCTTTTTCGCACTTTAAGTAGTAGAAATAGGAATAAAGATAAGATAGACGCTAATTTTGTCCGTTTAAGGGGAAGTGGAAGGTTTGGGAGATAAGAGGGAGCGGTTAATACTTGGCGCATTAGCCGAGAGTTGAATGAAGGGGTCAACAAGGACTGAAGGAGCACTAAGGCTCAAGGACCACTCGTGTGCCAAGGAGCGATATAAGGCTCGGAGGACCACTTAAGGTGCGGAAGGCTGCTAAGCCTTAATTGAAGGACCATCGTGGTCCGAAGGAGCGCAACTAGCTACGGTACTAATTAAACGGCCCCGAGGGGGCTTTTATACTCGAAAGCGGCCATGATGGGTCAAGATCGGGTCTAGAATCGATATGTTGACCATGAAGGGCGTACACCGTGTCTTTAGGTGACACAACTAGTCCGAAGGACCACGCGGGTTCGGAAGGTCCGCCGGGCTCGACTCGACGTTTGCGACTGGGCCACTTAGGGCACCGAAGGAGCGTGGTGCTCACGAAGGACCACTCGGTCCGAAGGATCAACACGGTGATCGTGATATGATATGAGATCAACGCTTAAAGCGCGATATTAGAGGAACAAACTATAGGGATCGACACTTGAAGTCAATTCATGTAATGCATATACAATTACCAATAATACATGCAACGATTGATTTTTGGCGATGTGATGAATGAAATAGGTGATTATTTTCTCTTTTGTTTTTTCTCTTTTTTTTTTGCTTGCTTTCTTTATTTATTTATTTATCTGATAGATGCATGAAGTATGAATGTTAATATGATGCAAATGAAATGTTTGAATGCAAATGTTGTGGTGCATGGTGTGATGACATGAAATGACCGATTGAGTGTAGAAACACTTTTTGTGATGATGAGATGTGAGACTTTGGATGCGAGAGATGAACATTGATAATTCTTTGGAAAGATTAGATTTGATTCAAACTTCTAATCTCAAGGTTGTTATTTACGACATTGATGTGAACAGTACTTGCAAGCTCGCTTTTTTTCTCTTCCATTATGATGCCCCGATGACCGAAATTTAGGTCCACAAAGTTAATCGAGTGGATTTTCGATGATCGCATTATCAACTTGTGTTCTATCTCATTTGAAGCATTGTTAAGAAAACATGTATAGTAATGCAAACATAGATGAATGAGTCGATTAACTTGGTTCAAGGTTATGGACGAATCGCGCATGAAAGGATGAATGACCGGGTCTTCGTTAATGTCATGAAAGGTAGGTTTTTCCAAGCCAAGAAATACGAGATTGCCCCAATTCGATTTGATGATTGTGAGTGAATAACTTGCCCCCGCTCTAGTGCTAACAAGCTAGAGGTGTAGAAAATGATGACCGGGAATGCATTGGCTTTGGAATGAAAGGCGAAAGCAAGAGATTTTGTCTCAACCCAAAGAGTTTGGTGTTGCCCCATTTGTGTAAGACAAAGATTGCCACTGGCTAGAGTAGTAGCATTTTGGGTAATGAGTTGAGAAATTGCCCCTGTATGGTTTTATGGTCATGAATATAATGAAGGGATGAGATGGGTGTCGGGTGAATTTCCCCATTTGTAGGTGGAGTGAAGAATGACAGATTGCCCCACTTGGAATGGTGTTTCAATGGTTGCCTTTAGTGAGATTGGGAAAGGTGACAGAGTTAGGGTTATGGGTTTTGGAGATGGTTAAATGCGGTCAGATAGACCGGGAGTGGTATGGGAAGCACACTGGACAAATTCCCCAAGTTCAAATAGATGGTGAAAGGGATGCCCCACTTTAGGATCTAGGTGACGATCCTAGTATAAACTTTTGGTTACCTTTAGAATGGCTCTCAGACTACAATAGTCTTGAGTTTGCTATGATGAAACTACACTTGGTGATCACTAGACCTTGCCTTAGTATAACTGTAACTTGAATGAATCTTGTGGTGTAAGCCTTTTGATTTTTCTTTTCCTTTGAGTTTTTTTTTTTTTTTTTTTTTTTGATATATTTTTTTGAGCAAACATATTGTAAATAAATAAACTTATTTGTCCTAAGATTAAAACTTTGAGAAAACAAAAGCAATCGGTCATTGATCGGAATGTGGCCGATGGTTTAGTGATTTATGAGGGAAATGATAATTGGGCTCAAGGTAGTGTTTGGGGATTGATGGGACGGATGATTTTTTTTTTAGCGGTATGATAAGGTGTTATTAGGCTCAATGAAGTGTTTGATGATTGATGGGACAAATGATTTGGTGAAGTAACTTGGCTAATGGGTGATGATTTATGAAGGAAATGGTTGTCAGGCTCAAAGGAGTGTTTGAGGTCTAGTAATTGATGGGTCTCATGGTAGGATGGACTTGTTTAGGGATGTGACTTGGCCAGGGGTTATGAAGGATAGGATATTGAGGACAAGGGAAGTGTTCGGGGTTTGTTTTGACAAGGATTTCTTATGCATTTAATGGCGAGAAGTATCACCATAATTGTACCACTTTTGCTTTTTCGTGGTTTTTCGATCCTCTTTTTATTTCACTTTCTTTTTGATTTTGATTTTCTTTTCTTTCTTTCGAGCTTTTGATGTGGAATTGATCATTGTCTAGGGTGATTGAAAGGTTTTTAGATTTTGGCTTAAGGTGGGTAGCACGGGGTTTTTTTCCGAGGGTATGGGAAGATGGTCAAACTTCATTTCAAATCATGATTGCTCGTTTTCTCAAAAATTAACTTAAGGACAATAATTTATTTACTTTTATATATTTGCTCTTCTTTATTTCTCCTTTATGCCCTAATTTTTGCTTAGGCCGCTCTTACGAGTTTTCAACCTAACGAGCCTTTTTGAATTTATATTTTTTTGTAAAGGACTTGCACCAAGGGAATACAACGTTGACAAGGTATTTTAGAGATCACACATTTGCCCCAGTATGGAGGGCCTAAAGTGTTATTTCACTAGAGAAACCAACCAGAAACGTCAACTATGTACTGATGTGGGGAGTATGTATTTCATGGGTGGTCGGGGTGGGATTAGACCTTGATAGGGGATGATGGTAAGGTAGGGGCGCTAACTGACTCAAACAAAATAAACACACATGTTACACAAGTCACTACACAAATGCTTCGTAGAGAGTTAACATTAGTTAAAACATGATAGAAATTTTTGATGGACATTTCGGTCATTTATCATGGGATGGAAGAGATGCAACGTTTGGTTAAAAAATGTGAGCAAGCTAAAAATTTGAAAAACTGAGTGACTTGAAACACCTTGAGCTTGCAACGAAGTATGACTAAACTTTTTCAAAAAGAATTATTTATCTCACAAGAATGCCTCACCTCTCATCACAATCTTTCTCTCAAAATTATGTTTTTTCGTTTTTATAATGCATGATGTAAGTATGCAAATGCATGAAATGAGAATGCGAATGAACGAATGAATGTATGTGAAATGCGAATGCGATGTATGTGTATGAAATGATAATATATGATTTTATTCGTCATGTCGGGGAATTATAAACTTTTCATTGGAGAGTAAAGTACAAAATTTAATTTTGACTTCAAATGCGAGCTTCTCCAAGGTAAAGATTTAAATTCTCTCGACGGTCTTAAAGTGCATGCAACAAAGAGAGATGTTTATTTGATGTATGCATGTGGTATATTTTCTAAAAAAGTAGTAAAGAAATGATTTTTCTTATTTTTTGATTTTTTCGATAAAAGACGGTATGCATAAATATTTGTTTGAATGCAAAGGTATAAAGCTCATTTGTGACCCTAAAAATGCATCTTACAGAGTGGGTCTAAAGTTTCCTTTATAGTGAACCTCACGGGGATGGTTCTAAAGAATCCTACACATGGTTCCTAGAGCCAAGGACCCCTTTGTCCAAGAACATCGACCCCAACAATAGGCAAGCTATTAGAAGGGATAGCGTCCTCAAAAGGAATCAAACTCTAGGTGAGATTTTCGTGACCACCCAACGAGACGTGCGTCCCAGCAGCCATCACTACACAATCTCGTTCTAACTTAGGTTTATGCTCGAGTCCGGTAGAGGACCTTTCACATGTGTGTGCGAAAGTGTAATTGTGAAGTGTGTGTAGGAGCAATTTAAAAACAACCCAAAAGTCATAAGCAGACAAACAAACACATATACAAATATCGTCTTCTATCCTAGGGTTCATAAATCACATAAAAGTATAAGATCACGAAAAATAAAATAAATAAATAAAGGAAGGGTAAAAATTAACTTAATCCTAAATAATTAGACTAGGTTTTGACTCTCTAAAAAGATAAGTCCCAATGAAGTCGCCAATGGTATGCTTAATCAAAAATCCAGAAAGGATTCTTGAAAGGTTCTTTAGGAAGCCGCCACCAAATTTTAGTTTAAGGGCAAATTCGGAAAATCCCTTTTAAGTTTTAAGATAAGGCGTTGTTAGGGTTCGAGTCGTTATGTGTGGGAAGGTATTAGCACCCCACGACATCCTATTGTCTAATTAATTTAGGATTTATTTAATAGTTACCCTTTCATTTGTAGAAAAAAGACTTATTTATGTTTTTGGTTTTTAGTGCTTGACAAGGGTTGAATCTTGCTCCTACGTACCTCCGGATGCAATGGAGGAATCAAAGCTACGTAGTTCTTCCCGAAAAGTTTATGGGTTGGTGTTTTTTTAGTGTAGGGGTCCTAGGATTCTTTGAACTATGCATGACTCATTGATTCTAAGACACGACTAACCCGATTGTACAACCGACTTAGTCCCTACTTTTTGAAAATGATTTTAGAGTTTTTGAAAGAAATTGGTTTGGTATGAGGTGGGTTGATTTTAGAATAGGTATTCTAGAACTCTGACATGTAAATGACCCATTAGTTCTACTAACAATGACTAACTTATTGTCATGTTGACTTAGTCCCTAATTTTTTAGGAAAATGATTTATTTATATTTTATTAAGTTTTTTTGTAGGATTATTGTTGAAGATGCATTTCATTGGTCTAAAAATGACGATCGACCGGTTGTACAGCAACCGACTTAGCCGTTATTATTTTTAGCGAAAAATAGTTTTTGTATTTATTAATTTTGTAGGGTTCTTGGAATCAGATTCATTGGCCTCAAATAATGACTAACCTTGCCAGTACAACCGAACTTAGCGTTTATTTAATTTCGCGAGAAAAATTATTTGCGTTTGAGTTGAAAAAGAATTAAAAAGTAAATCGGGGTGAGAATAGTAAATTGGGGTTTTATTAGTCGCGGGGTTGTATAAGCGAGCAGTGTGTAAGCAATGCAAAGAAGCCCGGTTCAGATGGGAGGCCCAATTAGCGGCGGCGGGGCTTAAGTGAGAGGGTTCTGCACGCGTGAATCGGAGGGTGTGGCTAGCAAGTCCGGATATTTAAAAACAAATTAAAACCGGGGTGTATTACATAGGCCCAAACCAAAGAAAAACCTAAACCTACATTACACTTCCTCCTTCCATCTATGGTGTGCGTACGCGCGCGAAACCACCTTGGGAAAGTAGGGACGCGATTTACTGGCGATAACTCGGGAAAGGGAGAGAGAAACATCCGGCGGAGGTTTCCTTGAAGGTGAAAGTTCGGCTTACGGGTTGTTGGTAGAGGAGTTGTCTCGCGATGAGGAGAGGATTGCGCGCCATGGCGGCGTCCCACGCCTGGCCGGTGGTGCGGCGATGAAGCTTCCGGCTTTGAGGTTCGTTTGTTCTTCTCTCTTTTTCGGGTTTCTCCTCGTTACTCCTTATTTTAACACGCCGCTAATCTATTATTTTTCGTTTTAGGGATGAAACTGTATGGTGATGACCACCCGCACGTGGTGGCTCGGAGAAAATTCTGTCAATTTACTGGATCTATTCAATATCATCCTCCTCTATTCTATCCTCTTATATTGTTATTTCTTTTTCCGTGGTCGATGACTTTTGTGAATCCTAATTTGTATTTGTCCTAATTTTAATTTTACAAATGCATCAAACTACATATGTACGCTTCAAATCGAACAAAGAGTATGATCATTTTGAATGTCATGTAAACAGATTATTTAATTATAGATAAGGATATTTGAATCAAGTTTAACATAAAAATTAAGATTAAGATATACCAAAACTTTGATGCAAAGACATATATACTCCACAACAATTGGAACAAGATTAAAAACCATGATCTACTGATAACTATACATCCATCGCACATTACATACGTTGAAGCATACATATTTTCATATATAAATTAAGCCCAAATTAATATTCAACTTCTAGTTAAGCTTCAAAAAAGGGAAGGGAAACAATTATAGATAGGAAAGAAGAAATGATCTCTATCTTCACTAAACCATCTTCCTCGATCTAACGTTTAGTGGATTAGGATTTCGATGTGAAACCCTATTATTTCATATATAAATTAAGCCCAAATTTTTCAACTTGTAGTTAAGCTTTTAAAAAGTAAGTCAATTATAGATAAGCCTGCATCCCCAAATTTTGAGATAACTCAAATTTAGTGTCTTTTGTGCCAAAGTTCATATGGGTGTAACCTTATTCCTTTTGTTAGAAATTTTTAGCATTCAACAAGTAATCAAATTGTCAACATAGCCTCGCCCCAAAATCCTTCACTTAGATGCCGCTCCTTTATTTAATTTTTCGTTTTTTTATTTTTGTATTTTTTTATTATCTATATTTTTTGTATTTTAGGGATTGGAACATTTTGGACACTAGTATAACATAATAAATTAAAACAGTAGAAGGAAGATCCATCCCCAAATTCTTAACTCAAATTTAGTGTCTTTTTGTGCTATTCTTCCTTATTCCTTTTGTTAGGAATTCTGCTCAACAAGTAACAGTTTGTCAACATAGCCTCGCCCCAAAATCCTTCACTTAGACCCGAATAGGATAACATAGAATTCACCATTTCTTTCAAGGTTCTATTCTTCCTTTGTGGTGTATGTGGTGTATAGGAGATGTAGTTTGATGTATTATTCCGGTAGATTGAAAATAAATAGGATCATAATACTCACCTCCCCTATCCGTACGAAGAGTTTTGATTAGCCCATTTTGATGAAGTTCTACCTCTTTCTTATAGATTTTAAATTTATCAAGAGCTTCATCTTTTGTAGTTAATAAAGATACATAACAATACCTAGATGCATCATCAATAAAAGTAGCAAGATATTTTTTATGACCTAATGATGGAGTAGCATGCAAATCACACAAATCACTATGAATAAGGTCTAAGACTTTAGTCTCACTTTTAGCATCCTTAAAAGGTTTCCTAGTGATCTTGGTCAACATGCAAGTTTTGCATTTTTCAATGTTCATATCAAAAGGAGGAATCATACTTGTTTTTGACATATCTTTTAATCTTTTGTAATGAACATGTCCTAATCTAGCATGCCAAATTTCTGATTTTGTCATATTAGTTATAGAACTACACGAGGCCATACAAACAGATTCAAGAACAAAAGGAACATCAATGTTTAATTTAAACATTCCATTACAGCGATAACCAAATCCAACAAAAGAACCATGTCTTGACAAGATGTACTTGTCACTTTCAAGTACTTGCTTGAAACCACAATTATTTAAAACCATACCAGACAATAAGTTCTTACGAATACCAGGTACAAATAAGACATTATCCAAATACAAACTTTTTCCTAAGTAAAAACTAAATTTACACAACCTATTCCTAGGATTGGTTCAGTCGCAACATTGCCCATCTTCACAATAGAGCCATCATCAATTGGTCTAAATTCCTTGAACCAACGACGATCTTTGCACACATGGCTGGTTGCTCCCGAATCAAACCACCAAGCAACGTCATCATCCTGCACATAAAATGCATCAGATATTAGTGATACATAATTTGAATTCGTATTCGAATTAAAATTATTCACAACAATCTGACCTTGTTGCTTTTCAGGATCATTCGATCCACTTGGACCAAACCTTGTTCTTTTCTTTGAACACCCTACATCCTCTTTAGATGACCAGGTTTCCCACACTTCCAACATGACAATTTTGTCTGTTTGTTTGGATCTTTGTTCTTATTTCCTTGAAACTTTCGTTTCTTACCTTTACCTTTGTAATTTTGCTTAACTGTTCCACTTTCCTCTACCATATTAACGGAAGAGAAACCTGCTACATTCTTATCATTTACTTTGTCATTTTCCTGAGCCCTCAGCGACTCCTCAATCATGAAATGACTACCAAGTTGAACCAAAGTCAACTCTTCCTTCTTATGTTTCAAGGTATGCTTGAAATCTTTCCAAGTAGAAGACAGTTTATCAATTATAGATGAAACTGCAATGGATTCATCCATTTTCAAATCATGTTGAGTAAACTGACCCAAAATTCGCAGCAGTTCATTATATTGTTCCATAACAGGCCTTGAATCAACCATTTTGTAATTAAAGAAATTACTAACCAGGAATTTGTTACTTGAGGCATCTTCTGCCATATATTTGGTTTCAAGAGAGTCCCATAATTCCTTAGCAGATTCAACATTTTGATAAATATCAAAGAGATAGTCAAACATACCGTTCAGAATGTGTCCACGACAAATGTAATCGTCGTTCTCCCATTTCAAACGCTTCCTTGTTTGATCCAGAGTTTCTTGTTTCATATACACCGGCATCAGTGTACTCAGCACATACACCACTTTCAATGTTGTCAAGAGAAAGTGCATCTTCTTCTGCCATCTTCTGAAATCCTGCCCTTCAAACTTGTCCAATTTCGCAAACTTGCTTGTCATCTTCGAACTGTCGTTCGTCATTTCGAGAATTTGATTCAATCTTTTGTTGGGGAATTTAGAAAATTCAAGATGATTCTTGGATAAATCTGAAGTTGTGTATAACACTTTCAGATTGAATCAAATTTCGGGGTTCAACCAAAATTGTTCAATCGGATAAAATCAGAAGATTATGTTTAAGAGTCTTGTTCTTATGTATGGAGTTTTCTATGACTTTCAGAACCAGAAAAACTGATCAATTATGATGAAAACCGTGTGGTTTTTTTTTTTGTAGCAGTTTACAGCAGTTTTACGCTTAAAACTGCATTTCGTCAAATCGCGCTCCACTGGCGCTCCGTTTGCGCTTCACGCGCAACTGCGCTACCACTTGCGCTTAAGTGGCGCCCCGTTCGCGCTCCGCACGCGCGATCGATGAAAGTGACATAATCGCAAATCGCGGCGAACTTGCGCTTGGCGTGATTCGCGCATAAGCGCGCATATTACTCTCCTTATTATGTTAAAACAAGCGTGCACTCTTATTCTAACATAATAAGAAGATTAATTACACTAAAATGTCCAACAAATAGTACCACTTTATCCCAAGAAGGTAGCTCATTTGGCGAGCTAAGAGATACTCAAGGAGTGCACCAAATTAGTGTAAGAAGGAGGTCCCAGATTCAAATCTCGAAAACTAACATTCCCCCGCCTAACTAACATTGCCTATCAAAAAATAAAAGAGTACTCCCTCTGGACTCATATATAAGCAATAAATGACTTTTTAGATTCATTGAAAAAGTGATGTATTTGGACTACATACATCACTTTAATTTATTAATTTAATTAAAAATTAAAAGAAATTCATTAAAAAATTTCCATATATAGTAGTAGCATTTCTTACAAACCATATATAATAGGATTACTTTTTAAATTGTGTCAAAAAAAAAGGATTACTTCTTAGTGTTGCTCTACAAAAAACTACAAAAATATTTTCTTTTCCACACTCTACATTCCTTTCTCATCTCCCTTGTTATGTGTAGAGTCTGTAAACTCAAGAGTAGTCACTTATGTCCTAAATCAAATTAATCTAATTCACCTCAATTTCCCTACCATCTATTCACTTCCCTTCGTCTCCCGCCATCTCATCCGATAGAACCCGACACACTAGATTTGTGCCTCCTCTTCTTGCCTCTGTCGTAAGTAGTTATGATCCCTAATTGTCCAAGTTTTGTAATACTCTTGGTAACAAATTGTCGACTGCCTTCATCATCTTGTTGTTAAATGGTCCCATCAACTTGCTAGCGAGAGTGTTACATAACTACTCAATTTTGCAAAACTCTCGATAACAAGTTGTCGAGACAATTCGACAACAAGTTGTTTAAGGCTCTCTACAACTTGTTACTAAGAGTTTTGTAAAAGAGAGTGGTTTTGTAACACTCTCGGTAAAAATTTGTTGACGACCTCCGACAACAATCTGACGAAACATTTGAAATCTCAACAAAAATATATGGAGGCATGTCCTCTTTTGTGGCGAGATACTATATGAATATAGTTACGAAGGGCCGCAAAAAGCTCTTAATTGGTAGAAATGAGGCAAAGTGATGTCCAGAAGTGGAGGTCGGGGAGAGTGGGTGGAGAAGAGTGATGGAACGGGAAAGAGATAGGTTAAAGGAATTTTTTTCTTTTCATATGGGAGGAGGTAAAAGTTGAAAATGGATCCACTAACTTGTATCATCTAACTATCGTTAACATTAGACTTTTTAATGAGAGGGATAAGAATGTGTTAGGGGAGAGTGATAAATATAAAGTTAAAGTGAAATTTCCGTCAAAAAGTTAAAGGATCTCTACCGGTAAAAATGATACTCATGTGGGGAGAAGAAAATCCTAAAACTACTTCTTATATTAGTGTGTAAGACAGTCATGATTGTTTTTGTTTACAAGAGATTAATTTGTTTTCTGGGTAGTTTAGAGTTCATATAAAAACTAACAAAAAAGTTATAATTTTTGAATTATTTAAATTGATTTTTATAGAAAGTTATGGCATGATACCACCTAAGGCCGGGACTCATTGTAAAAAAAGTTGGAAATGAGTCTAACTAAGTCAAATTCGGTCGGCACAAATCAACTCGATAAGAATCGGCTCAACTGCTAACTCGACTCGAGTTTCACATGAACCATTTTTTTCAACTCGAACTCGACTCAAGTTCATACAGCTCAGTTCAACTCGTTAGCTAAATTTGCATGAATAAAAAGTAAAAAAACAAAATATTCCTAAACCATTGACATTTTAAATTTGCAACTTACTACTATTGTTCTTAATTTAAAATACGAAATACTAAATACTAAATAGAAACATGAGTGGGGATCGAACCTTTGACCATTTGGTTGTAAAATCCACTCCTTGCCCACTACACTAGGCTTTAAGGTGACTAAATTTTAGCAAACCATTTATATATAGATATATTTTAGCTATATTATATTATGTATTAAAAAAATTAAAAATAATTTAGGGGTACTGTGGCATCTCCGACTCCTAAGAAGCTTCACCCCTAGTGGGAACCCTGTCTGATGACTCTCCAAAAGACAAAAAACAATAGCTAGATCATCTACATAAGCAAAATATAGGTCAGTAGCCAATACTGCAGCTAAAGTCTGACCAATCTCCTAGGTGAACTTGGGCTGAAAACTAAAATACCTTATCTTTTCTATGATAACTAGTAGGATACTCGTGCATACGCACGGGTGCTATCATGTTTTTTCTATGAATGAACTTAGAAAGTATTAAATAGTTTGAATATTATCCCGTGAAAATAAAGACAAATTTAAAGTAGATAAAAAAAGAGTTTCAAATAAAAAAAATAGATAAGTATTAAAATCAAAAAATGTAAAAATATCATTTTAAAACAATTTTGCATTTATCCTGTGTTTTTAAGATGTTAGTATAGTGTTTTTTTTATATATCAATGTTGTTATCCCGTGTTTTTTTGTATATCAGTTCAGCTATCCCATGTTTTATATATATCATTCATAGCTTATCCTCAGATTTTTTTATATCGGTCACAGCAGCTTATCTCAAGTGTTTGTTTTTATGTATCAGTGTAGTTATGTCATAGTTTGAATTGGTTATTTGAGTTGATTAGTAGATTATAGTAGATAGTAAAAGATAGATATTAGATTATCAATAAGAAATATTTATTTCGTGTTTTTTATATATCGGTGACACTTATTTGTGCTTTTTAGGTATTAGTGACAAATATTTGTCACGTGTATTTTAAATATTAATCAGTTTAAATAGTCATTAAGCCTTAAAAAATTATAATTATCAATGACAAATATTAAGTCGCATTTTCTAACAAGTCGTACTTTTCATACTGTTTTTTCCCAGCTTTGTCACAAAAAAAGTCCTAGTTTAACATTATTAAATTTGGTTTGGAGTAGACCAAAAAGGGGCGTCAAATGCGGAGCACTTTTCTTATAAATACAATAAATTAAGTGAACGAATAAATCCAGATGTCATGGACTCAAGAACTCGAAGCAATATTACACGTTTGACACGATTAGACGATTTTTTTTACTAATGATCAAAAGAAAATGATTCATTCACAATGTGAATAATAAGATAGTAATGATTGATAAACAAGGGAGTTAAAAATCAAGGAAAGGGCTGGTCAAAAAAAAAAATCAAGGAAAGGGAGTAGTGCTCTATACCTGCAAGTCTACGCTTTTGTTCAAAGGCACACCCCAGTCCAACCACACAATAAGTCAGTCGCTCGTATCGTTAAAATTCCGTAATGATACGCAAACGAGGAGGACGGTGGGTTTCTGACTTTCTTCTGTTTCTTTTCTACGAAATGAAATTTCCTTTTCCTAATATTTTAATTTAATATTCCGTCATAACTGCCTCGTTCTTTATAGTGTTTGGTGTGTAAATGAAAGTGAGAGGAAAGAAAGTGGGAGGAAAGATTGAATAAGGAAAAAAAGAGAGTAGAAAGTGAGCTGATTATTTTGGTTGTTTGGTTTAAGAGAAAACAAAGTAGAAAGTGAGAGGAAATACACAATTTGTTTGCAAAATGACATAAATAACCCAATGTACAACAATAAAAAAAGGAAATTACAATATTATTAGGAAGTTATTTATGTCATTTTGTTAAATTTGGGGAACAATTCTATGTGTGGACCCCACCAAAAAGTTTCCTTTCTCTCCCTTTTTAGTTGAAAACCAAACAGTGGAAAGTGGAATATTCCATCACCTTTCCCGCCACCCTCTTTCTTTCCTTCTACTTTCTTCCTTCTACTTTCTATGGAACCAAACATACCAATCAAATTGAATTTTATACATCTCGTGGAATTCGTATTGGTATTTTATGGAGTAGTATAATATAATATAGGCTTAAATATGTTTTTACCCCCTGCAAATATGGGGTGTTTTACTTTTACCCCCTGCAAAATTTTTTTTTTTTTTCAAAAACCCTCTCATGAAATCAACTTTTTGGTTTTAGTCTTCTACATTAGATGGGCGTTAAAAAACGTTATATATGACATTTTAAATACGTTTTTACCCCACTAATAGAGGGTGTTTTGTTTTTACCCTTGCAAATTTTTTTCATTATCCTCTCCCCACCTCACGTTTCATTCATCTCTTCCACAAATTCCTCCATTATCCTCTCTCCCCCCTCGCCTCTCATCTCTATCTCTCACTTCTTATCACTATATTCTTCGCCATTCAACTCTTACTTCCACAATTAAATCCCTAATATTCAACAAAACAAAATGGTCCAAACCTCAAACTTCATCTCTCTCAAAAAAAAGACTAAATCCCCTTCTTCTTCCTCAGCACTCATCCAACCTCATTTCAACTTTTCCATCTCCAACACAAACCAACGTTTCCATATCAAACCAGAACCCATCTTCTCATCTTCTTCGTCTCTCTCTCTCTCTCTCTCCCTCTCTCTCTCTCACAGAACCAACAAACCATGAGCACAACGTGTAATTAACTTTTATTGCGATTCCGATTTTAAGGTTTGTTTCAAGTTTTATGGATTGTTCTTCATCTCAAAATCAAGGTTTTATGGGTTTAATAAATGTGTGTGGTTTAATTAAAGCGTGTGTTTGTTACGTGAGAAAAGAGAAGATGGGTTCTTGTTTGAGATTTGGAATGAGAAGAAATAATGGTGGTGAAGAACGAGAGAGAGAGAGAGAGAGATGAAGTTTGAGGTTTGGACCATTTTGTTTTGTTGAATATTAGGGATTTAATTGTGGAAGTAAGAGTTGAATGACGAAGAATATAGTGATAAGAAGTGAGAGATAGAGATGAGATGAGGTGGGGAGAGAGAGGATAATGGAGGAACTTGTGGAAGAGATGAATGAAACGTGAGGTGGGGAGAGAGATATAATGAAAAAATTTGCAGGTAAAAAAAAAACACCCCTATTTGCGAGGGGTAAAACGTATTTAAAAAATGCCATATAACGTTTTTGTAACGTCCATCTAACGTAAGAATTAAAACCAAAAAGTTGATTTTCACGAGGGTTTTTAAAAAAAATTTCGCGAAAAAAAGCAAAACACCCCATATTTCGCATGCAGTATAATATTTAAGCTATATAAATAAATCGTACTAATTGAAATTTGCAACGCGATGGTCCCGTTTACCGTGTGTGCCGTGTGGTGGTGTCTCAATCGGAGTAACTCGTTTGTTTGAAGTGATGACTAACAACAGGTCCCCACCCCACCCCACCCAACCCCACCACGCTAAGAAAGTTGACTCTAGTATTGCCCAGCCTACCACTGGAAGCGCTTCTTTCTAATATTTGACTGACGAGGTCTACGCGATTAGTATATTACATATATCATCGCCCCACCTTGCTTTAAAGTTTCCCCTCTCTCCTTTCTCATACTAGTACATTAGTGGCATACGAAGAAAGCTAGATAACTTCAATTATTGAAGAGAAGAGCAAAGGCAGGTGTGTATGTTGAAGAAGAATGGTTCGAACTTGAGTGAATTGAAACCCAATTAGGTTCTCAAAATTGTTGAGCGCGGTGGTTTCAGGGGAAGTGGTAGAAATAGAATCTTGAGATTCCAATGGGAAATTGCTGGGGTTCTCCACCTAAACAACCAACTCCAACCCAAACCCCAACCGGAAGTGGTAAGAATCTTGTTATTTGCCTCAATTGATTTCTCTTCTCGTTCTAACTAACTACTACTGTGTTCTGTAGCTACGCCGAGGACACCGCAATTCCATTCCCAGACGACTAGCGGCAGCTACACAACTATAACTACAACCTCTTCTTCCTCTGGAAGTGGAAACAGCTCCTCCATAAATAGCAAATTCTCCTCGGTGTCATCATCAACTGGAAGCGAATTACCAGGAGGTTATTCCAATGGCCAGATCTTACCTACCTCTAATTTGAGGATCTTCACTTTTGCTGAGTTGAAGGTTGCAACCAAGAATTTCAGAGCCGATATGCTGCTCGGGGAAGGGGGTTTTGGGAAAGTCTTCAAGGGTTGGTTTGAAGATAGGACTACGCCAAAGAATGGAAGTGGAACTGTCGTTGCTGTTAAAAAATTGAACTCCGAAAGCTTACAAGGACTTGAGGAGTGGCAGGTACGTAATGGTACCATCCTTTAACTCATTATCATTATCAGATGCGTGCTTAGTTAGCAGCATGTTACCAATTGGTGTCTGCAGAAATTAAGAAAACTGAGAGTATCAACATATTTCAACAAAATAAACTAAATTGATACAAAATTTCATATCATGATCACATATCATAAATAAACTACTAACAAACCCCCCCAATATAATTGTTTTTACAAGTTTTGGCAGCAGCAACACCACTTGATGGTTCCTTTCTTTTCCTCAGTTTCTACTTAGTATATGTTCTAGCCTCTGAAGCCTCATAAGCAGTTGCCTAATCCTCACCTCATTTGCAACTTTTCAAGTTATTAATAACCGTCTCCTTATCATAGTGTATTTCTTTTTGCTATATCCTGGATTATTATTCCTAAGATTGTTATGAAGAACTATCCCATCTAGGATGGAGGTAATTAATGATGAGATGACTGCTATGCCTATGGAGTCTAAATTAAGCATGGACTAATACATGAAAATATTTTTCTAATTACTTTCTACTCGGTATCAACTGCCATAGGCTTACCTATCTAGGAATCCACCTTTCCTTATTGCACCGTAATGCATGGAAACAGGCCCTTACAGGCCACACCCACGCCCAATAGATTTAGGTTTACTAGTGGCAATAAAAGCATGGATTTGATTTAGTTTTGGGGTGCAGACTCCGCTCCTAGTTCATCAAACTATAGGTATTGCATATATAAATTGATTTGCTGATATTGTTTATGTGGCACCCTGCAGTCAGAGATTAATTTTCTAGGACGACTTTCTCATCCCAACCTTGTTAAGCTCTTGGGATACTGTTACGAGGATACAGAGCTTCTTCTTGTCTATGAATTCATGCAGAAGGGCAGTCTGGAAAATCACCTATTTGGAAGTCAGTGCTCACCACTTGAATTAATTAATTAAATGCGATTGTCTTCTCTACTCAAGTTTAAACATGAAATAAACATTGGTTTTATCACTTTAATTGTATAGGGGGCTCTGCTGTTCAGCCACTTCCTTGGGACATCAGGCTTAAGATAGCAATTGGAGCAGCTCGTGGCCTTTCATTCTTGCATACATCTGACAAAGGAATAATTTACAGAGACTTCAAGGCCTCCAATATTTTGCTTGATGGGGTGAGACTAAATTCGCATTGCAATTTCATCATCATCAACATGAATATGATCATAAAATTTGATTTTCGCTATTTCTTATATCAGAAATCATTATAGTTTAGAATAATCTAGAATTTTCATTAAATTCAATTCTGGTTATGCTGCAACAGTCCTATAATGCAAAGATGTCAGATTTTGGGTTGGCAAAGTTGGGTCCTTCGGCTAGTCAATCCCATGTGACCACAAGGGTGATGGGCACATATGGTTATGCAGCTCCCGAATATATGCAAACAGGTAATCATTCTATCTCTATCTCTCTCTTGGTGTTCCAATTTTTGGATATTTTAAAATTATAATTTAATTTGATTCCTTTCCTTTTATTAATTATACAGGGCATCTATATGTAAAGAGTGACGTGTATGGTTTTGGAGTTGTTTTGGTTGAGATACTAACAGGCCTACGAGCACTTGATACCAACCGTCCAAGCGGACAGCACAATCTAACAGAGTGGATCCAACCGTACCTACATGATAGAAGAAAATTGAAAAGCGTTATGGATTCTCGATTGGAAGGCAAATATCCATCCAAAGCTGCATTTCGTATAGCTCAACTTGCTTCTAAGTGTCTTGCCCCTGAGCCGAAACAGCGGCCATCCATGAATGAAGTTGTGGAGAGCTTGGAGCGAGTTCAAGCTGCAAATGAGAAAACCATGGAACCCAAATTCCGCTCAACTCATCGTACTCATCAGACTGCGCATCATCATTCTCCACTTCATCAATAGCGGGACGGTAATCTTGAACTCATGAAAACTAATCCCAACAAGTAAGGGCACTTGCTTTTAGATGAATAGAGTGTGAGAGGCTATTGGTTGTTTTGCTTGTCCCTTCACTAAAGAGTTTGCCAGTTGTTCATTTTGTATTGCTTGGACTCAAGTAGCTAGCAAAGAGACTTGTACTGGAAAATCAGATATTATTATAATTCTGTGGCTTCACCGACTGAGTTGTGGTTTTGCTAAGCGGGTGGAGAGGTTTCTAGTACACGATGTTGTATCATTACTTACTTTATGTACATGCTTCCTTTTCTATATATTGAGTACCTACCCAGCTTGTGCTGAATTAGAATCCCATGTGTCCATTTTGGATCTCAATCAAACTAATAAGTATTGTGAAAAATAACAATAGGATCTGGTATGCTGACTGTGCTGGGTCTACATTAGGTAGCTTAGGAAAATTAATCTTTACATTATGGATCCGTAAGCAACTTTGATAAAAGCATTATCACTCTTAGAAGCTTTTCAAGAACTTCAACTTCAGCTATTTCAATTGACTCAAACTTGCTGCTCATGAGAGTAATCAAAGCGTCATATTCCCTAGGGAAAACTTCAAGATGGATTGACTTTATGATATTTCAGTGTGTTTTTAATTTGTTTGTAGCAGTGGCGGAGCTAAGTAATATTTTATGAGAAATGCTAGCAACACTCTTTTAGATTCAACACTCATTCAATGATTGACTTAAATTTCATGTGGATCTCACCACTTTGGAATTGAGACCCATTAATTTAGTGGGATCACATGAAATCTAACAAATTATAGAGTGAGTGTTTGAGAGAGGGTCTAAAAGAGAGTCTTGCTAGCACTTCTCATATTTTATTAGGTGGCTAAATATAAAAGAAAATATTTTATAAGCAAAATAAACTTCATTAAAATAGAGCTAAATTAAGTGCTAAGAGAATTAAAGACATTTTCAATGCATAAAACATATGTATGCTCCTGCATCTGATAGCACACATTAATCCACAAAATGAGAGCACCTAAGTGCTCAATTAGTTCAAGTCAGATTTTTTCCCTAACCAACACAAAAAACTGATACTAAACAATTTATAAATAAATCACTTTTAAAAAAACAACAATTTAAACTAAAGAAGTATAAATAAGTCTTATAAATAAGAGTTATCACCTCCTCGCCTCCTTTGTCTGAGGATTTTTGGGAATTTTTGTTCGTTGCTTGGTTGAAGAGGGAAAAAGGGAGTTGTGGAAGCAGGGAAGGATCTGGTGCTCCTAAAAAGCTGATGGGGACAATTGTTGTAGCTGATGGGGAGGGACAATTTAATTGTTGACATGGCGTGGAGCAATGGAGGAGGGGGGGGGGGGAACAAAGGCTTTAATGACAATTGTAGCCCTCTGACATGGCAGAGGAAGAGATGAGGAGGGGTGGGGGTGAGGGATATAATAGAAAAGGCCTATAAAGTAAATCAAGTGTATTTGCCTAATCCAATAGTAGGGATGTAACAGGGCGAGACAAGGAGGGCATGAGTAATAGTCCCCCGTTACCCTCCCTGTTGGATTAACACCCGTGCCTACGCTATACTCGCATGAGTTTGAGGGTACAAATTTTAGGAGGTAACATATATTTGCGGGTACTCGTGAATACCCACAACAATTTATTAAATTTACGTAAAAAAAGATTTTTTATTGAACAAAAAATGATTTTGCATATAAAATTAATTTTTTAATAACATTTTTTCTATTCCTATAATAAAATTGGGCATTTATCCTATTAACTATTTGATGATTTGCATTGGTTGATGAAAGACACTTAAATATTTATAACTATGTATGAACTAAAAAAATTATTAAGAAAATTTAGCAGATACATGTATCCACAGGTATAGATAGCTCATTACTCCGTCCTCACCTCATTAATCAGCGAGTAATGCAATTGTCCGTTTATTTTACCTGCAATATCTGTTGCCTAGTGCCCATCACAAGTTTGATGCAAAACTACCAAATGTATGAGTGTTTTTGTTAGCCCTATTCAATAGTCTAAAGATATAATTTATATACCTCGTCGGTATACAAGATTTTTTTAATATTGAAAAATCACAAAACAACACATTATAAAAAAACTTGACTTTATGTTAACTACCTTAAAGTCTCTCATATAATGGATTTTATTAGCTGATGGTGTTAAAAAATTTACGATTACTGCTTCAAAAAAAAAAAAAAAAATTTACGATGACAAGATATACTAGTAATTAAACTCATTCTAAAATTTAGGCAAATGAGTAGATTTTTTATCTTTTGTACCCTAAGGTGGTGTGTGTGGTATAGAAGTCGCAAAATTAATCCGGGAAAACAAACATGTGTTTTAGCAAGTCATTAACTAACAGCTCAGAATTAAACACGTACACGAAAATTTTCTGTGAAAATATCATTTATTGTTTTAAACCGTCCCTTCCCTTGTCCGTTCGGCTCTTGTAAGTAGTTGCTGCGAGTGCGAGTGATCCTGCGTTGCTTCTGCATTTCTTCAGTCTCAACTCTCAACCCTCACCGAAAGTGAAATAATGGGTATTCTTGGTATCATCGTCTCTGTTGGTTTTCTATTACAGGCAAGTTCCCCTCTTTTCATTTCAATTCGAATCTCATCGATCACTTTAGTTGACTTGAGCTTTTTAACTTCTCAACTACCATGTATGCAGGTTCTCCTACTCTCTTCGCCTTCCCTCTCTTCCGCCCAAACATCCAAGTAAGAAATAATGATCATAGTTATACTTTCACTCCCAATCACTAACTAACTCACTAATTTAGCCTCTCTTCAATTCATTCCAAAAATTAACCAAGAAGAATGATTCTTTTCTCTTTCTCTTTAGGGCTATCCATTCTAAAGAATACTGCGCAATGTATGATATATGTGGTCAACGCAGTGATGGCAAAGTTCTCAATTGTCCCTATCCTTCCCCTTCTGTGAAGGTAACATTAGCAAGCATCCTATCGCGTAAATGCAAACATTTTTAATTAATATTTAGTAGTATTCATAGTATATGTCTATATGATATGTGATGCTGCTTTGCTTTCCCATTCCAGCCCGATGAACTACTATCTGCCAAAATTCAAAGTTTGTGTCCCAGCATAACAGGAAATGTTTGTTGTACGGAGGAACAGTTTAACACACTAAGGGCACAAGCTCAACAGGCAATTTTTCCTTCTCTTATCTTTGTCTTTCAATCTCTTTATTTTTTTCATCATTCAAACTTGATTTCTTTTAATCTGGATATTTGTGTCCCACCATTTTAGTACTGCCCTGTGTTTGTAGCTTCATACTATACTTACCGAATTGGAGAACTGTCTAGGGAAGCTGGCAATGACTTAGATAATAGGCTGCTTGTTTCAATGGAGATCATCACTTACTTATCATTCTGGCCAAATGTGTTCCCCAAAATCCCTAGAATATTTGGAATTTTCTAGTTCTCTTCTTCTTCTTCTTCTCCATTGAAGCACTGAGTTATTGTGTAAATCCTAGTTTCTCCATGGTATTGGACATTGGTGAATGAATTTATACTATCTATGTTACATATTGGACTGGTTAAATGATGAACCGTACTTACAAGTCAGTGGTCATTATCATATATCTTGGATAAATAAAGGGGGCGTGCCATGTAGTTTCGGTTATAATTTTATCTCATGCTCAGAGTATTCATCGAGCATTTTCTAGTTTCTTTTTGATAATTGTAGTCATTGCAGGAGTAGCATAGAGGAGATCTGGGATAATGAATAAGTTTGTGTTGGACCATTTTCGGAAATTTTTACTGCTTTCTTTGATTATGATTTATTTCATTGACGTAACATATTTTGACCTGTAATGACCCCTATCAGTATTTTGTTTATTCCTGTTTTTACTATGCAGTAACTTAACCATATTGATATCTCACAGGCAGTACCGGTTCTAGTTGGCTGTCCAGCATGCCTAAGAAACTTTCTAAACCTTTTCTGTGAACTCTCTTGCTCTCCTAATCAGAGTCTATTCATCAACGTGACTTCTGTTTCTGAGGTCTTTTCTGGAACTTATTTTGTAGTAACACTGTTGTTTTGACTTTTAATGTTTCTGCTTGGTGGCCTTTTAAGGTAACATGAATATATTCAATGCTTCACGGCTTTTATATATATATATATATTTTTAACGTGATTGTAATCCAAAGATCCAACTTTGGTTTTATTTTCCTTTCAACCGCATTCATGCAACCCTGTTTGTTTGAATTTATGGTTTAGAGTTGTTATTTTTGAGGTCTATAACTATAATACTGGATGATTTAGGCACAAAACTTAGTCATTCACTAGATCAGCATCCACCGGTGGTAGATAGACATATATTCTCATTGCAGGCTTATACTTTTCTTATGACAGTAGGTCACCCCCCATTCACCGGTGGATGTTAAAATTGATAAACAACAAAAAAGTTACAATAGCTATTAGAGAAAAGAATGAAAGATATATACAAGGCACCCACTAAAGAAATTATAATAAAAAACTTCCGCTGTTCCTTTAATTGCTGATTCTGGTGTGGAATGTGATATGAGTTCAGTGAACTTGCACCGTTGTTTAGCTTGGTATTAGTAAGCTGCATCTGTTTATGTCTCAGTCACGCTCCATTGTTCCTGTTTTATGTATTAATCAATCTGTTCTTATTAAAATTGTTGAAAATAATAGAGCAAGCTGTATATGTCTAAGTCATGCTCCATTGTTCCTGTAGTTAATCAATCTGTTCTCATTAAAAATATCGAAAAGAATGGAGAAACTAAATATTTATTTTGTGATGTTAATTTTAATGTGGTATAGGTTCTCTGTACTTTATCAAGTAAGTACGAAGTTTGCACTCCTAGGGTCAACTGTTATGAAACCAATTCATATCCAATTTGCATCTAGACTTATTGCAAAAATAAAACTTATATCAAACCTTCATAAATAGAAAATACGTTTTTTTAATGTGATTTAGTCGCATGAATTCACTCCAGACTACAATTGTAATTTGATGTTGATCATGTTATGTTAATTTCAGGTTAATGGTAATATGACTGTGGATGGTATTGGTTATTATATAGCTGAAACTTTTGGAGAAGGTTTATATAATTCATGTAAGGACGTAAAGTTTGGGACAATGAATACAAGGGCCATGGATTTTGTTGGGGCAGCAGCTACCAATTATGAAGGTGATCTATTATAACTTGGGTGGATTTATTATATGAATTACACAGACAGATAAACTCTGTTTACAAATGATCTTCCCATTTCAATTTGAAAGATCCCTACTCCATGCGTTGATATTGTGGAAACCTATGTGCAGTTTAAGTAATGTATTTATTAATTAGTGATGAGCAATTGAGCATATAATATGTAATTAGGCTGTAGTTAGAGGAGGTTGCCTTGATTTAGCAACCACAGCTAGCTGCTTATTGCTCTTCCATGAAATCGGATTTCCATGAATATGCAATAACTTGGAGTAGACTGCCTATAACTTGCATCTTTTGCCCAACCGACATCTGTATATCCAATAATATCTATGTGACCTCTATCAGCGAAAACTAGCCCTTACTAGGTGACCCTTTGATGTACTTAAGAATTCAAACAACTATGTTCTAGTGGCTGTCACATGAAGTTTTAAGGAACTTACTTACTATGCTGACTAGGAAAGATATGTCAAGCCTAGTCATTGTGAGATAATTTAATATTCCCAGAAGTCTTCAGTACCTACTTGGATTGGGATAGGGCTCCCCTTCGCTAGGAAAGAGCTTTATATTTGGATCCATAGGAGTGTTGGCTGGTTTACAATCTGTAAGACTTATCGTCCCTGAATATCAAGAGCATACTTCCTTTGAGTGAAAGCAGTACTAGATATAGATTGAGCTTCCTCAATCTCAAGAAAGTAACAAAGGCGAAAGACTTGTCTCATCCAAAATATCAAGAGCATACATAGTTTGAGAGATAGCAATATCGGGTTTAGATTGAGCTACCTCAATCTCAAGAAAGTAACAAAGAGGACCCAAGTCCTTAGTCTGAAAATTCTGATTCTAATCACAAATGTCATAAACACAAGCCACAAGGTAGATACATTTATTTGATTTTACGCAATTAAGAAATGTTGAGTGATCTGCCTCTCAACGAATCATCTCATACTGCTGTAGAACTTTGCCAAACGACCAAACCATGCCCAGGGGGATAATTTTAGGCCATACAACAACCATACTACGCTCCCTCTGAGCAACAAATGCAAAAGGTTGCTCAATATAAATTTCCCATTCTAAGTCACCATGCACGAAACCATTCTTGATATCCAACTGACATAGAGGCCGGAGTTTCATGGCAACAATAGCTAAGAAGAGGTGAACATAAGCCATCTTTGCAACTAATGAAAATGCATCATTGTAATCTCGATCTACCTGTTCATCTGGGGCCCACTTATCATTATACACACACCTGCAACCAACTTCAGATTTCCTAGGAAGAAGTTGAATGAGCCCAAGTATGGTTAGAGTCTAAAGCCGACATCTCATCAATCACGGCCTGTCTCCACCTTGGATGAGATGGTGATTTGTGAACTGTCTTAGGAATAGAGAGAGATGAAAGTGCAGAAAGAAGATAATAGGTAGGAGATAAACCACAGTATGGGAAGAAATTAAAAATAGGATAAGAGTTAATGGTAGAACGTTTACCTTAGCGGAGGGCAATGGGAAAATCGGGAGAAGTAGGTGGATGTGGATCCAGAGGAGGGGTGAAGGCGCCTGGAATAGAAGCTGAAGCATAAGTGCTACCAAATCGATTTATAGGTGGAGGAGACTCTTGGTGATGATGTAGCAAACTGACACCTTTGGAAGAACAAAAATTAAGAGAACTGGACTCGATACTCAAAATTGGGAATGGGCAAAACCTGATCCAATTCATTTGGAAGGAAACTTAAGATGGTAAAAAGCATGTAACATCTGCAGGAGTAAATGATCTTTCATTAGAAAACACAAGTACATCTACCCTAAACAGTGTGTAGGAGAGTAACACAGGTAACCTTTTGGACACAAGAGTAACAAGGAAAACAGACTTGATAGCACAAACTGACATCTTATCACGACTTGGAGATATATCATGAACAAAACAACTACAACTATAGACACGAGAAGAAACTACATATAAGGTGTCCATACGATACAGATGAAAATGAGAAACTTTATTATTTAAAACAAAGAGTAGCATCCGATTTATTAAATACCCAGCAATGAGAACATCATCACTCCAAAATTTTCAAACTGCATTGGCCCTAAACAAGAGTATGAGCTGCATCCAGAATGTTTCTGTGTCTTCTTTCAACTACACAGTTTTGTTGAAGTGTGTGAGGACAACTGGATTGATGTATATAATGCCACTGGAGCTCATAAAAGAATTGGAACACAAAAATATTTGTTTGCATTAACACTGTGCAAAACGCGAATTGTTATGCCGTTGAGTCATAATTTCTAAATAAAAATTCTTAAAAATATTGAACAACTCAAAATGATCTTTCATTAGAAAACACAAGTACATCTTGAGAAAATTAGGATTTGGCGAATCCATAGCACATAATACCTTTCTAAATCACTTCGGGTCATACCGCCGGGGCTGTAAATGATAGCAGAAAATGACGACTCAAGAAGTCACTCGGACCCCCTGCAGTGCGCCCCTCCTTGAATTATTCGGTCATGCAATACTTATAATACCTATACCCTAAGATAGCAAAACATCACTCGGACCCCAAACATCAGAAATTAGTAGGTGATGTTGAATTGAGAATGTATTTGATCACGAGGAATTGTTTTCTTGTCCTTTTCAGTTTTCATGATATTCTCTTCTTTATTCTTTTTCAAAGAACTTTTTTGTTGCAAAAGAAAGCAATTTCTACTAGATACTTTGCTAAAGAAAACTCGATGTTTAGTTCATATTGTGAATGCCTATTCCTATTATTGCTTATGTTCTATCTTTATGCTTTCGTCCATACTATGTTTGTTGTATTGGTTAATTACACATGGAATATTGTAGTGTGTAGCTCAACTTCAACTGCTTGGCTGATGCCATTACTGATTATGATCTTAACATCTTGTGATATGGCTCAAGTGAACCCCAGTATTTCATGAGCTGTTTAATTATAATTACACAGTTAATACTTTTTTTTCTTCCTATTTACGTACTTGTTAGCTGCATGTGAAGTTATGTTTGTATGCCTTTTGAACATTTATTTTCCCTTTACATGCTTGGATTATATACACTCTTCATGTGCTTATGCATTTTATTTCTGATTAACAATGCTAGAGTGGTTTGCATTTCTTGGAGCAAAAGTGCCTCCTGGTTTTCCCGGTTCACCTTATTCTATAAATTTTACGACAACCATTCCTGACTCATCTCCTATGGAACTCATGAACGCATCTGTATATTCATGTAATGACACCTCGCTGGGCTGCTCTTGCGGCGATTGTCCTTCATCTCCCATCTGCTCGGATTCAGAACCTCCACCACCCATAAAAGATCCCTGCTCCATTAGGATGGGATCTCTGAAGGTTGGATCAATAGAATTGACTTTTTCCGTCATTAATTTGATTGACTTTATGACTATGTAAATCCAATGGCTGACTTACTTTCTTAAAAGTTGGTTTTCCTTTTGGTGCATGCTCCATTAGAATGGGATCTTGAAGGTTGAAACAATATAATTGATTCTTTTCATGATTAATTTAATTTACTTTATGACTATATTAATTCAATGCCTTTTTCTGCCTTAAAGTTGGTTCACCTTTTGGTGCATGGTATGAATTTGGTTTTTGTATGATGATCCTGCAGGTTAAATGTGTGGATTTTTCATTAGCTGTATTGTACATTCTATTGGTTTTTGTGTTGCTTGGATGGGTGTTGTTGCAAAGGACAAGAGGAAGGAGGAGACTTGGCTCCGATGCGGAACCATTGCTGAATGATACAGTTGGTGAAGGAAGTAGTTTTACTAACCTCCCAAGGGACGGAACTCATCCTGAAGAGGTATGTACATATTACAAAAGCTTGTTTGTATCAGTCTATGTTTCAGATTTTAAAGGATTCCAATTATTATTTTTATTTTTGTGGAAACCAACTTCCTAAACTTTAAATTGTTGGGTGAAGGCATGAATGAATTTATGTTTATATCACTATGTTCCCCTTATGCAAATTGGGTGTGAAACATAGATAATGCACACGTTCACCTAAAAATAGGGAGGTTAAGGTACCTGAATTTTGTATACTTTTCTAATCTGTTAATAGAAAAGTGTCTAGGGAAGGGGAGCCTAACCTATACCAAAGCCAAAGTATATCACATGCCTTAACAAGGGGTTATAATGGTACTTAACATATTGTTGTCGTTGATAAATTGCTGGAAGCTTGAACTGAATGTGAACTCATTTTCTGAAGTTCTTTGATCCTTACTAGTGAAACCCTATAGCTTCTTCTTATTTTCTGAATAAATATTTTTCTTATTGATGTCCATGTTTAAATGTAACTGTTGATAACTATGGGAATCAATCAGATTCATGCTACCTTGATATGATTCTGATTTGTAATTATTATTAGTTGACTTGTATATAGCTAGAATTAGGAGAGGTGAAATAGTTTCCTTCCTTTCTGAGTCATAGCAGTTATGAGGACTATATTTCCTCCTGATACTTAGGCCTAGAATTAATGTACAGGATCAACCCTTCTACTATTTATTCCTATCATTGTGCCATTCATAATCAGAAATTGCAAACAGAATTCACATTTCCGCATGGTATCAGAGCACAATTTGAACCATCTATAGTCCTCTTATGCCGGCCCTACCATGTCAGCAGACCTCGAGTCTTTGTCCAAAGTGGATGCTGGTACCAACCTTACTGTTGAAA
Organism: Oxytropis ochrocephala; assembly: GCA_020916435.1. Lineage (NCBI taxonomy): Eukaryota > Viridiplantae > Streptophyta > Magnoliopsida > Fabales > Fabaceae > Oxytropis > Oxytropis ochrocephala. The sequence goes on along the minus strand of CM037092.1, from coordinate 121,505,330 downwards.
TAATAAAGACTTTGAATATAATTGAGAATGCTTTCATAGTTTGGTGTATTACAAAAGACTAAACATAATCCCTATTTATAGGGATAAATAGACTCAACCCTAAATAACTATATCAGGAAACAAATCATAATAATAATGACGCAATATGAAGACTTTTATACTAAGAGATATTCTAAGATACTCTAAGATAAGAAACCAATCTGACTATGATACTCTAACATAATACCATGATATTATATGATACTTTCCTATATTCTAACACTCCCCCTCAAGCTAAAGCTCATTAAGCTTTTAGCTTGTTACAAAATATGCCCTTGAAGAAGAAAAACCAAACTGCAACAGTATTGGGCCAGTGTTATATGACAGCTGAGACCATAATTGGAACGTGTCACCACATCAAATTAAACCAAACTGGACTGGTGTTCACTCTGGCAGCTGAAGTCCAAACTTGAAGATGTCACTATGATAAAGATTCAATATAACAGTAAAATAGAACGCAATTGTGGACACTGAATATACTAATTCCTTGAATTCTGGGCAATTACAAGAAGATAGTATGACTGGAAATGTGAAAATAACAAGTGCAGTACTCTCGTGAGAGAGGAACTGTACTCCTAGCCCAAGCCTTAGCCAATGCTTGCCTACCTTACTACTAACACAAAACACCTTTTTATTCCTACCTCAACACACACACACACTGCATGACGAATCGGATCGAATCTTCTATTCTCTCTCCCCCTCCAACTCACCAGTTGTTGGTTACAGTGTTCCTCCACTACTTAGTGGAATTTCCCTTCCTACCCCTCCTCTTATAAACTTTGCCAAATAAGTTTTTTCTTCCAACATTACCCTCTCCTAAGTTCTTATCAACACTCCCCCCTAAAAAACTCACCTTGTCCTCAAGGTGAAATTGAGGGAACTGTTCTTCCATCTCTAACAAGTCCTCCCATGAATTCTCACAATCAGGCAGCATCTTCCATTTGACTAAAACTTCAAGGGAACCAGCTGAATTCTGCCTCACTGCTAACACATCCTCCGGAGTCACCTTCAACTCCCAATCCTCTGCCAAGCAAGAAGGTAATGGTTGCACCTTTACTTCCGCAGCAACAACTTTTTTCAGCAAGGAAACATGAAAGACCGGATGTACTCTGCTTTCCGGAGGTAACTTGAGCTTGTAGGCTACTGCACCGATCCTCTCCAACACTTCAAAAGGACCATAAAAACGCGGGCTCAGCTTCTGGTTTGATCTTTTTGCAAGTTGCTTCAGTTTATATGGTTGGATTTTGAGGTACACCAGCTCACCAACCTCAAAGACAACTTCTCTTCTCTTTTTATCCGCATATTGCTTCATCCTATTCTGAGCTCTATTCAATTGCTCCCTCAATTCATTCAATAATTCATTTCTTTCCTGTGTAAGTTTCTGCACCTCCTCCACTGTGCCTCTATTCTCATCTCCTCTTATCAAAACAGGTGGTTTTCTTCCATATAAGGCCTCAAATGGTGTCATTTTGAGAGAAGCATGATAATTGGTATTATACCAATACTCCGCCCATGAAAGCCATTTCGGCCACTGCTTGGGCTTACTACCGGTCAAACACCTCAAGTAAGTCTCCACGCACCTATTTACCACCTCCGTTTGCCCATCGATGCAGGGGTGGTATCGCGAGACTCATCTTCATCTTAGTCCCTGCTGCTTTGAACATCTCAGTCCAAAAAGAACTGATAAATACACGGTCTCGGTCACAAACTATGGATGTTGGATATCCATGTAACTTCACAATCTCTTTGACAAATAGGAGGGCAACATCCTTGGCTGTGTAAGGATGAGCTAAGGTTAGGAAATGAGCATACTTTGTCAATCTATCAACCACCACATAGATAGTATCCACTCCAAAAGCTTTAGGTAAACCACCTACAAAATCCATGGAGATGTCACTCCACACTTGAGTAGGTATGGGTAGAGGTTGTAACAATCCTCCTGGACTCAAGGCCTGGTATTTGTTCTGCTGGCAGATTCCACAGGCTTGCACAAATTGTTGAATTCTGCTCTTCATCCCCTCCCAATATACCACCCCAGCAATCCTCTTGAAGGTTCTAAATATCCCAGAGTGTCCTCCACTAGCTGTGTTGTGAAACTCCTCTAAAATCTTGGAAATTCTAGGAGAGTTCTTTGGAATCACCAACCTATCCTTATAAAACAATCTGCCATTTTTTAGTGTATACCCCTGATGCACCACAGTCTGTGTAGACAAATCCTGCACTATCACTTTCAATTTCTCATCAGCCAAAATTTCCTCTTCTAGTCCCTCCCACTCAAGACACTGAACAGTGGAAATAGCCGTATACTGCAGCTTACGGGACAGGGCATCAGCTGCTCTATTCTCAATTCCAGGCTTGTATTTGATGTCAAAGTCATATCCCAACAATTTGGTGACCCATTTCTGCTGCTCTTCCCCCATTAACCTTTGATCAGTGAGGAACCTCAAGTTTCTTGTATTTGAAATGTCAAAAGTCATATCCCAACATTAACTTTGGTGACCCATTAGACAAGGTTTGACTCATAAATGCTACAGACCTCTTCTCTTGCATTAGAACAACCCCTATACCTTACGGATGCATCGCTCTCGGTGACTCTCCATATCTCTACTATACACCAAAATGTCATCGAAGAAAACCAACACAAACCTCCTCAAGATAGATCTCAGAATTTTGTTCACGAGGGCTTGGAACGTTGAAGGAGCATTAGTGAGTCCAAAAGGCATGACAAGGTACTCATAATGTCCTTCATGTGTTCTAAAAGCTGTCTTATGAATGTCCTCCTCCCTCATCCTTATCTGATGATACCCTGACTTAAGATCAAGCTTAGAGAACACCATAGCTGTACCTATCTCATCCAACAATTCATCAATGATCGGTATTGGGAATTTATCAGCTACTGTGTGTTTGTTAAGGGCCCTATAGTCAATACAAAACCTCCATCCTCCATCTTTTTTCTTGATTAACAATACGGGACTAGAGAAAGGGCTAATACTAGGCCGAATAATACCAGCAGCTAACATCTCATTCACAAATTTCTCAATTTCATCCTTTTGATAGTGAGGATACCTGTAAGGCCGAATGTTTGGAATGGCAACTCCAAGTTTCAGATTGATAGCATGATCCTGTTCACGTGTGGGAGGCAAGCCTTGAGGGTCTGTGAACACATCAGTGAAGTTCTCCAGCAACTCCTTTATCTCCTTCTCCTTAACCTCCTTCACTGGTGATTCTGTCATGATCGGGCAGTAGCTCAACATTAAGCAATCCTCTTCGGGTAGCAGAGATTTCACCATGGATTTGAAAGAGGTCTGATGCTTGCTAAGTGAAGGTTCACCCCTTATTCTCAATTTCTGTCCTCCTACTCTCCATTTGATGCTCAAATTTTTGAAATTGGCCTTGATATCTCCAAGACTCGCAAGCCAATCCATCCCCAACACCACCTCAGTTCCCCCTAAAGTCATGAGGAAAAAATTCTGAGTGATTTCTATCCCCTGCACATGCATTTGCAGCCCTACACACACACCTCTATGATTCAACTTCTCTCCATTCCCTACTTCAATGGTGTACTCTGCTGTATCACTCACCTTCAATTGTAATTCCTCCACTAACTTGTATGAAATGAAGTTTGCAGAGGCTCCAGAGTCAATTAGGATCAGCACTACCCTCTCTCCAATCCTTCCCCACACCTTGAAAGAGTGACTGGAAGTCAAGCCTTCTTTGCTTCTAAGTGACAGAAGCAAGGTCTTCATCTCCAGCTCATTTCTAGCCTCCTCATACACCTCCTCTTCTTCTTCCTCATCCCCTCCATCCACATCTACCACCTCTAGATGATAGTGCTTCAATTTACATACATGATCACGCCCCCATCTTTCTCCACACTTGAAGCATAGGCCCTTACGGCTTAATTCTCGTAGTTCATCAGTTGTGAGTTTCTTCCCTTCACTCTGTTTCTTCTCTGTTCCACTTCCACCTCCCGTAGTAGATTTACTTTCACTGAAACCTCCAACATTAGTACCAGAGGTTGATTTCGAACGAGGAACAAAAGTTTTACTACGTCCAGAATCCCAATTCGACCCACCATAGCCACTCTTCTACTTGCTCGCTTCATTTCGTTCTTTTCCAGCCTCCTTCCCCTTCTTCATCGCTGCGTTCTTTTCCTCAATGAGCAGAGCTCTGTCCATGACTTCCTGCAAGCCTACCGTCGAGTACAACTTCAACTCCGCCTGAATTTCCTCCTGCAAACCATTCAAGAAGATGCTCTCAAGCATTACTCGCTCATTTCGCTTCAACGGAGCCATTAAGAGCTCAAACTGTTCTCGGTACTCCATAACCGTGCCCGTTTGCCTTACGCTCAATATCGGGCCTAACGGGTTGCGCACGAGACCCGGTTGAAAACGCCTAATCACTGCTTGTTTGAAGCTCTTCCAACTCGGATTCACGTTTTGTTCCTCCCACCACTGATACCAGTTCAACGCCTTCCCCTCCATCGCAATCACCACTGCCTCCATCATCTCATCCTCCTCTACTCTGTTAATTTTGAAGTAGCGTTCCACCTTAACCAACCACCCATAAGCTTCGTCACCTTTCAATCCATGTGAGCTTGTCGTGGAATTTCCCTTCCTCCCTACTCCTCACCTTTTAAACTTTGCATGATAAGTCTTCTTTCTTCCAACATTACACCTCCACTCCTTAGTAAGTTCTTATCACACTCTCTTCAAAACAAAGAAGATATTAAGCAATTGTTCTTATCACTTTGGGAAAACAAAGAAGATATTAAGCAAGTGCTCACTTTGGGAACTGAAATGTCAAGTGTCACGTCTTGAAACCAACTTAGAAACTAATATTGGACCAAAGACTTATAGCGGTGAAGTCCTAATCAAGGTGTAGAAACTCCAAAACAAATCGGAATAATATTGGACCAAAGACTTACAATGATTGAAGTCCCGATCAAGGTGTAACTCCAAAACAAATCAAACGCTTCATCTGTGGATCGTGTCGATGACTCAATTTGGACAACGGGACTACCAATGGACTATTTCATCTATGGTTGGGGCCGACGACTCAACCTTGACATGGTTGGACAACGGGACTACCAATGGACTATTTCATCTCTGATTGGGGCCGACGACTCAACCTTGATTGTGGTTGGACAGCGGGACTACCAACAAACTATCTATAGTGTGCTCGGATTGTTAACTAGAGAGCTTGCCATTAGAGACCCGACAAGGTAGAAAGCACACTAGATAAGAGTGATTTGGACGGATGACCAACAAAAAGCGGAACCAACGAAAAACGAAACAAAAAAGATGCGCGAAACCGGACGGCGATACACAATGATTGAAAGCGGTTGATGTGACATAAATGCAAAAAGCGAAGGCGAGAATTGATATATCTTGGTAAACAGGACTTAAAATGACCAAGAACATTGAAACAAATCGAGACGGCCCGAAACAGTATAAACACTGTTCAACAATACATAAACAAGCAATATCTACCTAAAAACGCCTAAACCAAAAGAAAGAAAGCGATGTTTGTCTTGTACCACATATAACCGAGACCAAACCCAAAAAAATAACCATAGATCGGACCGGGAGAAGCGCGCCAACGATGAAAGGAACCACCGCGCGGACGTGAAACAAAGACTCAACACTCTTTTTGCGCGTGACGTGGCGAGCGTAGATGGGCGAGATTTCGATGGTAGGCGGTCTAAACACATGCGGTTACGATGGTGGTGGCGGTGCACGATGATTTTACGAAATATGGGTTTATGGACCAATAAAGTGTTTAAGGAGAGAAAAATGAAAGCCGAGCGAATAGGAACAAAGATCGGTGCGATGAAGATGCACCTTTGAACAGATTGAGTAGATCGGCAAATTCTCGCGCTTATTGGTGTGGTGGTTTTTTCGAAAACGGTCGCGGAAAATTTCCGGTGGCGCGACGGTGGCTTACAAAGTGGTGGGTCTGCGGAAATCGAAAAAACACGCCGTAAAGGCAGCGATGGTGAAGCTCAAAGATAGGTTACTGAGATCGAAACTTGCTCACGATACCATGTTGAAATAATAAAGACTTTGAATATAATTGAGAATGCTTTCATAGTTTGGTGTATTACAAAAGACTAAACACTAATCCCTATTTATAGGGATAAATAGACTCAACCCTAAATAACTATATTAGGAAACAAATCATAATAATAATGACGCAATATGAAGACTTATACTAAGAGATATTCTAAGATACTCTAAGATAAGAAACCAATCTGACTATGACACTCTAACATAATACCATGATATTATATGATACTTTCCTATATTCTAACACTTACCAATCCCATTGAAGGAACAACACTTACTCTTCCTATCACAGACCTCAAATTGAATGGTCAAAACTCAAAATTTCATCCAATGGGAGAGGTTAGTGCACATCTTCCCCCAATGAAAAGGAAAAGAGGGATACATCACAGGATAATACATAGCCTAAAAGGGAGATCCCACCCTCGAAAAATGGAATATGGAGAATGACTTGGTCATATCCTAGCTCCTCAACATGATGACCAATGACATTGGGGAAAATCATACATATTATGACACAGCTAAAGAAATACGGGATGCTGTGAAGAGACATTGTCCAATGTGGATTTCAGATTTTGGGGTCGGGGAAGATAATTGGCAATGCTAGGGAAAGTGTTGGGCTCTATATCCTTCAGACTGGAGATTCCATAATCAAGCCAACAGCAAACCAACACGGTGTAGTTCCCTCAAATCATGGGGATTCAATTTTGTTATGGCTCTTTTGATTGGATCACCCAAAGTTTGTGTACTTGGAACAATGTAGCACGTGGTGAGTGCTTGGTATGACAAGTGAGGCTTCAGAGCAATGGAGAACCAGAGGACTCATAATGAGGCATCAACCTGCTTCCATTTGGTTTGATCTTTGGTCAGTATATCCTTCAACTGTTTGTTTATGTGGTCTTTGTGACCTTGACCTTGAAACCATAGCTAGACAGTGGTAGACCAGGTGCTGTAGTTGGCTGCTCCTGTCAGTTTTTCACACAGGACCAACGGGACGTTGGCGTACTCTTTGGAACCCATGAGATTTTGAGCACAAAGAAAAGCTGGAGAGGGGCGCTTGGGGTTGAGGAAGGTGGAGTAAGGGATGCCGGACAGTGTGTCACGTCAGACACAGCCAGAAAAATAGATTTCGAAGCATGCACAGGAGGCTCACACAGCTGTTGATGCTGAGCTTCCAATGGCTGGGGTGACTTGGGGCGACCGTTCTAACCATGGGCGGACCTACTTGCATGTGCGGGGTGCACTTGCACCCCCTGAAAAATAAAAAGATGGACTTACCTTCATATATTATTTTTATTTTGACCCCCTGAAATTAAATTTTGCACCTAGACCTCACAATTCTTTCAACTCAAACTCACTGTTTAGTTCCTAAACTTACACTCTCTTCTACTTAATCTCTAAAGTATATAAAATAATAAGTAGTCTCTAAAGTTTGTGAAATCTCTCAAATTAGTCTCTTTTTTTATGAATTCTCAAATTATTCTCTTAAGTTTTAGTAAATCTGTCTTGTTATATAGTCTCTATAGGGGGACTGCTTATAAAACTTCAGAATGTAATTTGACTAATATTACAAATTTTAGGGACTACTTATTATTTTCATATACTATAGGACCTAAATAGAAGAGGGCGTGTAAGCTTAGAGACTAAATTGGCAATATGCTCTTCAATAAATTTGGAGTTAAATAATTCGGCTCCTTAATTTTAGTGAATCAAGTGAGAACATTTGAAAAAGAAATTTTATACAATCCTATGAACCAACAATTTTTTTTCACCCCTTGGCCCATGATCCGCCACTGGTTCTAGTAGTAGTGGCAGACTGAAGAAAGGAGTCACGGTTGCGGAGAAAGTGGGCTGAGTACTTTGCGATACTGTTCATGTGAGAAAAAAAAAGCTGCAGCAGCGGCTACTGAGGCAGAGATTAAAGGAAAAAAAGAATCTAAGCTCTTTTTTTTTTGACAAAAACCTAATCTCTTGATGCCATGTAAAAGGAGATTTCTATCATAATTGATTATTAAAACTATACTAGAGGGACACCTATATATAGTACAAGGAAAATCTATATCTTAACTTCAAATGATTGTTATGACACATAGCCTTGTCAGCATCTACTAGGCTACACTTAACACATTTAACATGTGTTAAATGTGTTATTCTAATAATACTAATATATTTCATTAATTAACAACACAATTTTATTGTGTCAAAAAAAAACAACACAATTTTTTCATGTTTTTACTTTTTGTTTTAGCCATTAGACCAAATTTTATTTCCGAATTTTTTATTTTTAATTAGCCCCTTCTTTTTCTACCTTATGTATTAGAACTAAATTAATGTACAGCATATGTATAATCTGTTAGATCCAAAGCAGATGTATAATTAGTATTATTTATTACTCTGATATTATTGACGTGGTTTTGACAAAAAAGGTGCAAGTGATGGATCCTCAAAGGAAGAATGTGGTGCAGTTTTCTTTTGTTCAAGGGTGTTTGTCTAGGTTTTACAGGTCAGTGCTTTAGCACTTGCAAGGTTTACAATTGCATAATCATTGATTAATATGTTGTTTTTGCATCCAGCGCTTATGGACGATGGGCTGCTAGAAGGCCCACTATTGTTCTTTGTTCCTCATTGGCAATTGTTCTTCTGCTTTGTCTGGGTCTGATTCGTTTTGAGGTGGAGACTCGACCTGAGAAGGTATCTTATTTAATCTATATTCCACAGCATCTCCACAAAGCGCAATTTTTGATTTTTTCTGTATCAGTTACATGTAAAAGTCTCCTAGCTTGTTCTTTCCTGCTGGATAAGGTGTTCCTTTTCCTTTCTGGTCTATTACCTTGTTTCTTTTTGTTTGATAAGTATAAGAAAGGCCTTGTATATGAGAGAAAGAGAAAGGGGTGTAGGAGAACTAATGTGAGTCATGTTGTAAGGGGTCAAAGCCCCAAATAACTAACTAATGATTAGCTAGTAGTGAGTGGAGTGCGTGCCTGGATGACGTGGCAAGGCATGGATGGCGTGAGGAGAGAGAATTGGAGGGAATCAAATAGGGGATTCGGTTGTTAGAGGGAGTATCTTGGAATTGTAGTGGAGAAATCCCTTGGGAGAGTTGTGGCCTCTCGAAGTGCCATTTTACATATTCTGCTTTTACACATTACCACATACTGTATTCAGTAGTACTCACACTGATTCTACTGTGATTTCACCTACATTCAGTGAATAATCATCACCATTTGAGCTCTGTTTGTTGTGTTCTGTTTTTCTTCTTCTCATACTAAATTGAATCTATCATTGTTATCCTCTTAAACATTTGTGGATGGACTGTTGTAACTAGAGCTCAAATGGTAAGCACATTTTGCGTAACAGCTCAAGCAGATTGAAATAGTTTGACATTGTGAAACCTACGCTTCTATTATAAAGCAAAGAGAAACATTTTCATAAAGGATTGTGGTGCCAAATAAGTTCTTATAAGCAAAAATACCACTGCAGGTGTGTATTCTTATAGAAAACATCATTTCTGTCTGCTTGATCTTTTTGGATATATACTTATCATTTTCTCTGCTTGGTTTCAAGTCCAAATACTCCAAGTTTTTAGATATATATGCATGATTTTGTGTTAAGTCAATCTGCAATTGTTTTCTTTTCCTTTTAAAAGACACTAATCCCCTTAATCTGGAACTTGTTCTCCTCGTCTTTTTAATAATAGTTATTTAATTTGCTCACCCACCCCACCCCACCCCACACGAAACAAAGTTTTTTTTATTGTACTTCATTTAGAGTCTCTAACTAAAGGTAATGCATGTGGTGAAATAAACAAAGGTCACACTCGTCTAAGTTTTAAGAATAATAATATGCTCATAATCCTTTTATATTTCCAGAATACGGAAAGTATTGACTGTGCTGTAATGCTGTCTCTGTTTTCCATTTTTGATAATAAAATGCATTCCTCTCTAAACTTGTTGGTCATGTTTATACTGCAGTTATGGGTAGGCCCTGGAAGTAAGGCGGCAGAGGAGAAAGATTTTTTCGATAACCATCTGGCCCCGTTCTACAGAATTGAACAGGTTTCAATAGTGCTTTGGGCTTCTTTTACATTTCTTTTTGGTCTTTTGTAAAATCTTTGCATGCGCTCTGGTTACTGATATCTAAGCTGCCTCTAGAGTAAGTGGATAGAATAGAAAATATCTATCTAGTATGCATAGTCATTTGCATGTTTGGTCTTTCTCACCGATTCTATTTTGTGACTATAAATCTGCCTTTTACATAGCGATTTTAAGATCTTATTTGCATGCGAGATTTATTGATAAATATTTATTCCACATCTTGAGGGAGAGTGTTGTATTATAGGGAGATCTTCATCATTGTATAATTTATTTCCTCTTATTTGTGTAACTAATTTAATATTTTTGGTTATTATTTTCTTTCCTTAAGTTCTGGATAGTAATTGATAGAATTGTATCCTAGTCAATATATTGTAGCCTTTGTACAGATTAGCATCAGAAATTATAGTCAGAAAATATTACCTTTTTTTCTTTCAAGTATTAGACATTATTCATTGTTGGATATTATGGTATTGATTAATCCATGTAGCACACCTAGTGGGAAAACCTGATAGGATACTGGATTTGGGCCTTCTTTGATCCATGTCTTTGTGTCATTTTATTTCAAGCAATAAATTGACCTGAAATAAATCACGTTTGTGATACTGGTTGCTTATTTTCCAGCTTATAATTGCCACAATCCCTGAATATGAACATGGAAATCCATCAAGTATCATAACAGACGACAATATTGAAATGCTTTTTGAAATACAGGAAAAGGTATTCTATATTTTGTTCTTTTAACTTGTTATAATTTGAATGGAGGTGTTGCATCCGCTGTGGGATCTTTATTACAAATTTTCATTTAATTGATATAACAGGTTGATGGAATTCGTGCAAATTATTCTGGTTTATTGGTATCTCTGACTGACATTTGCTTGAAGCCTTTGGGGGAAGACTGTGCTACTCAAAGCATTTTGCAGGTTCAAACCTCCACTTTCCAAAAGATTTGTGAAGTACTTTCGTGTTTTGCATTGCACGTAGTTATTTGGCTTTTACATGATAAAAGCCACTGGTTATTTATTTGGCTTTATTTGGCTTGAAGCCTTTGGGGGAAGACTGATGCTGCCTTTTCTTATTCAGTTCCATTTTAATCTACTATTGTTATTTTTTGGCTTAAATAATGATGACTTTATTTGATGTCCATTTTCTCTTCTTAATTTTCATTCTGATAGTATTTTCAAATGGACCCCGACAATTATGATGACTATGGAGGTGTTGAACATGCCGAGTATTGTTTTCAGGTAAATTTCAATATTTCGATTAATGCTCCGCCTTAGTATATTTGTTCAGATGAGTTTAATTTATAGGAGTTTCCTTTATTAAGATAAAATTATCTTTACAATTTTGTCAGGATGGTTTATGTTGACTACGATTATTTGAATTTATCATTTTCAGCATTACACTTCTACAGAAACATGCTTTAGTGCATTTAAGGCTCCCCTTGAGCCAACTACTGCATTGGGAGGATTTTCCGGGAATAATTATTCTGAGGTAAGATCTTGCGTTTTGGCTTAGCTGACTTTTTATACTTTTTATGCATTACTGATATGATGATTACCATATTCTAGGCTTCTGCATTTATTATCACATACCCTGTCACGAATGCAATTACAAAAGTTGGAGATGAGAATGGGAAGGCCATTGCTTGGGAAGAAGCTTTCATTAAGTTAGCTAAGGTTTGGCTCTGAAATATATTCATCGCATTTGTTGATTGTTGTGTAGCTTATATTACAAAATTGATATTTTGTTTTTCTTTAAACTGCTAATTGCTAATATCTCTCTTTAAATCCTTACTCATATTACATTTTGAACCAATTTTACATTTGGCAGGAGGAATTGCTTCCATTAGTGCAGTCTAACAATCTTACTTTGTCATTTTCCGCTGAAAGTTCAGTTGAAGAAGAATTAAAGAGAGAAAGCACTGCAGATGTCATAACAATACTCGTAAGAACTTTCCATTTCTATCAACTGAATGTGATAACTGATTTCTATTACATATAATCTCACGAACGGATTACATTGGTTATGGCTTTATGAATTGAATATCTGATGTACTAGAATAAACATTAAATTTCATTTCCAACATTTTTATAGGTAAGCTATATTGTAATGTTCACTTATATATCGGTGACATTGGGAGATAGACCACCTCAGCTATCTTCTTTCTACCTCTCGACGAAGGTATGATATTTATTTTTAATTTTCCCATTGTCTGTTTCTCATTTATTGTACACTGTTATATCGATTTGTTTGTGTACTTAATCAATCATGCCAAGAACGTGGCTAAGTGCTAACTAACACGTGCTGACTTATACTTCTTTTCTCATGAGTATGGTTTGTAGTATCGTCTTAGGAAGCCGTGCACATTTGCGCTTAAGACTCTAAGGTTTGGTGGTCAGGATAAGGAGATAGGATATGATACATCTATAATATTCTGTGTCAGTCCAATGTTTGTTGATCTAGCAGGATATGATAACTTAATCCTGTGACTTATCCTATCTTGTCTATGTAGTTAAAATTTTAGTTTGAGTTGGGTTAGGAACCAATAGGATAGGATAAGAAAATAATTTACTCATTTATTCTTCTAAAATATATTTTAAAATATATTAGAATCTGAAATATATAAAAAGTTAAATATTAATTAAAAAACGTAAATAAAAAAAATGATGTTAAATTGAAAATTAAAAATATTGGTATTCAATTTTAAATATAATGTATGATTTTATGATAAGAATAATTTTGTCTTTTTGTAAAATCTAAAATTAAAAAATCTATTGAAATTAAAAAAATTAAAATAAGTGATAAAAATAAATTTATTATTAAAAAAGTATAAAAGTAGAAATTTAATTTAATTTTTCAACCAATGAAATATAGTTGTCAATGGTAGTTTTGTCATTAATATATAATTTTGTCTTTAAATAAATTGTTTTGAAACTAGTGCATTAAGCTTCCAAGAGTAAGTGAGACTAGTGCATTAATGCTGACTTGAAGGGAGTTAAAGTTGAGTAAAGGGTATTTTTGGGAGTTTACTTAAAAAAGACAAGAACTTAATGAGTTCCTTGGTTTTGGTGGTTTTTGTATTTTTTTTCTTATATTAGGGACCGAAGGGAGTATATCTTATTAGGTGTTACACATCAAATACAAGATATGATAGAGTTACTCTGTCACTATCATATCCATGGTTATCAAATCGGGATACGTATCGTGTATCGGAAGACCTATTTTAAATATAAATATAACAATTTGATAGAAACTTGTGGAATTGAGTAATACTCAGTAATCTTATTGTTTTACAGGGGGAATACAACACTAGTATATAGACATCCTATCTCCTAATTGACGAAATAATTGTCACCTAATTAAGAGAAATATCGAAGGAAGTAAAATCATAGAGATGCTAGAAATTAATTTATGAAATGGTTCTTCAGCTAAGGCCGTTATGACCATGGTTATCAAATTGGGATACGTAACGTGTATCGGATGACCGGTTTTCTGAATCGTGTATTATATCGTAAGATACATGATAAAAAAAATATATAACTTTTTGAAGTAAAACTAAGTAACATAAGTAAAAAAAACACTGAACTTCAAAATAAATTAAGTCATAAATAAACATAACACGTGTTTGATTCAACCACTATAAAAACAAGGCAGAAAGTTTAAAAAAATCGCATTTCAGGAGGGAGTGCAGACCAAAAAATGGTATGATAGGTTTGTTTCTTAGTCAAATTTAACTTGGGGGATTTAGAAGGATTTCTTTTGGCTTATTATATATCATTTAAGAAAAATTTCCAAGAAAAACCAATTGAGCAGACATTTTAGCAATGTGAATTCGTACCGTAAGATTCAACAAAATTCATGAATCGTAAGATTCAGGAGTGTATCGGGATTCATGATGGGATGCTGATGCAAAAAAGATACACACTAAAATACATATTGTTTTTGCTTGATTTCGTATCGAATCGAGATACGAATCGTACATATCGTAAGATACTAATAACCATGCCTATGACTATGATTAGTTTACACTAATTATCTTTGATTTGATGTTATATACTATTTAGGTATTGCTTGGTCTTTCTGGAATTTTGCTAGTTGTACTTTCGGTCCTTGGATCAGTTGGATTTTTTAGCGCTATTGGAGTGAAGTCCACATTAATCATAATGGAAGTCATACCTTTCCTGGTTTTAGCTGTAAGTATTTCTATTCTTATCACTAGCAGAAAGACGGGCACTATCGTGCAGTGCCTATCTTTGTGTGTTGGCGTGAGTATTTATATTTTATTTTGAGAAATTCAATATTTCATATTATTATGTATTTTGTATGTATTAATCAAGAGATTATTCTGTAAATTTAAAAACAACAATGACCAATCAACCATACATGTGATGTGTCACATACCTATATAATTGAAAAGGTCAAATTATTATTCATTAAAAAAATGGTCAAATTATATTTGTTCCTTAATCTTGAACAAATTGATAATTCGAATTTAGATATTCAATTTGATAATTTGAATTTACCAATTCAAATTATTTGAATTTAAAAATTTTAATTGATAATTTTAATTTGGATAATGTTTTTTATTTTAAAAGTTAGTTGATTCAAGATTAAAAAGATAGTTAGTTGAAGGGTATAATAGTCTAAAAAAGTAATACACCAAAAAGTTAGGTATTGGAGGAGTTGCCATTATATATAGGTATAGATAGATGCTCAATTATAATTTATGAATTTCTGTCCGAGATATTGTTAGAACCCCAAATGGGAGTTTGGGCCCAGGTGAGCTTAACACACCAGCTGCCAATATCATGCTGGTGTGGCAAAGAGAGAAAGGAAATATCATGTATAATTACAGAGACAAGTAAATTCCTTATTCACATCATGAACCAAACGAGTCGAACTATACCTTGTTCAAGTTCAGCTCATTTATTTAACAAGCTCAATTTTTATCTCAAGTTCAGCTCATTTGGTTCTTGAACTAAGTTCAATAAGCTATTTACCGCGTTGAGTTTCGAACTATGTTCGAGTTGGTTCGGTTCATTACTTGAACCAATGGTGTTTAGTTGTTTTGTATAAGCTACTATCAAGTCAGTATCTAGTTAGTATCAATAATATCCAAAGTTCTTATTATTTTCTATTCCCTTTTTATCTAAAGTTCCACAACTTCAACGCTGTTTATTTATTGCTTTCATATTCCATCCTAATGAAGTTACATCTCTCTCCAAGTATTGTGAAATTTAACTTTTTTTTTTTTTTTTTTTTTTGGATTTTCATTCTTTGAATAGGTTGGGGTCGATAACATGTGCATAATCGTAGATGCTGTGAAACGCCAACCCTTGAATTTACCAATAGAAGAACAAATAAGCAATGCAATGGGGGAAGTTGGGCCATCCATAACACTTGCCAGCTTATCAGAGATTCTAGCATTTGCGGTAGGATCATTTGTTTCTATGCCAGCATGCCGTGTTTTCTCCATGATTGCAGGTTAAAGAAATTTATTCTCTCTTCCATTTTTTTTTTAATAAAAAATCCAAAGGTGCATTTAGAATTTTCATCTATACATATAGAAAAGAGGGGGAAAACCCAACTCCTTTTAAGAGTGATTATACAATTATTTTTTCTCCATGTTTCTTAACCTCCGACAATATATGTTCTATAGCTTTGGCGGTTCTTCTGGACTTTCTTCTACAAATCACTGCCTTTGTGGCTTTGGTTACGTTAGACTCTGTAAGAACCAAGGATAACAGGATCGACTGCTTTCCATGCATTAAGTTGAACACATACTCTATGGAGCAGACTGAAGGTATGCCATTGACTCATGGATACATTGGTTTTCTGTTGAAGATAAAAATTATTCTCGAGCCTGCATCTCACCGGTTGTATTTTTGGGTAATTGTTTTCTACATGGTATTGGGTCGTACCTTAGAGTAATTTAAAATGTTTTAGATTATCTGCTATAATAAGTTTTAACTTTCAATTTTTCTTTATATTTGATGATTTTTTTTGTTATTTAATTTCGGTTAGGAATTGTCACGATTAGCTCTCTAGTTTATTTTGGATTAGAAGTCATGTATTAGTATAATAAAGGTTATTATTCAAAGAATAAAAGGGGACATAAACCAAAACCCATGTCAAAACAGAAAAAGAATAACAATGATCATTTTAACCTCACATTTACTCTTCTATTCTTTCTGATTTGATACATATGATATTTTGACATCACCATCGTGAAACTAGGATCATCATTGGCAACTTTATCATTCAGCTGCTCTGTTAAGAGAGTCATTCTCTAGGCCATCCCCATGCTTACAATATTTACATAAATAGTAACAATATCAAAAATTACTTATAGTTTGGGTGTCGTTTTATCTATGAGTCATTTCTTCTTGTCGACCATGCACAAATTTTAGCCATCCTTTTTCTCTCAGGATCACTCATTTTTATTGGTTATATATTCGACACTTCCACAACCTATCTCTAACAATCTCAGATAAAGTATGACGTAGATTATCCCATATGCAGTTTGACCTCAAGTATCCAAGATAAATTCGGCCCCAACTATCCTTGATGGAATTTGACCCTGGCTATCCCACTTGCACTCTAACCTTGGCTATTCTAAATTAGTGACTAACTAGCATTGATTCTTACTCTCCTCTCATTGTGAATCATATCATTGGTGATATTGCTGTGATGAATTATCCATGGTTGTGAGACACACCAAGCCTAGTTTCAATTTCTATTTTTATCCTAAATTTTCTTGTAAATTGAAGTTTCCAAATGTTGTTTTTGGTGGATTTGGATACTTTTTTGTTCTTGCTGCTTTCCAAGAGTCTTTTATTCCTTAAATTTGCAACATTTCCAATGGCCTCTTCAGCTTAATGATTATTGCAGCCATCTTGTTGGGTTATCATTCCAATTCTAGTAATGTTCCTGACGTCTCTGACATCCCTGGGTTGCCTTTCCCCCATGTTTTGTGGAGCCCATATTATAAATTTCTTTGTGGATTTTTTATAACATGCTTAAGGTTAGTAAGCATTAGCAGTTGGCTTGAGAGGGAGCATTTAAAATATATGAAAAATATCTCATAAAATACTCTTAGGCGCTTGTGCCTCTACTGGTCATGTCGCTGGTGTCAGTACTGGTTGCAGTGCCTGTCAACTATCCAGGCCCACTTCCATGCATTGTTGTGCATCATGAGGAAACAAACAAAGCCTAGAACTCTTGAAACAGTCAAAGGGGGCTGCAAATCAGGTCCTCCAGGAATTTTTTCGGCGTGCTGCAAAAGCTGTGGTCATAATTGACCTAGCTCTTTTAAAATAGGTGGAAAATGATGGTTTAATACTTGATTGTTTTATTCTACAGTCTTGGACTGTTTATATAGAAGAATTACAATAAATATGGTCCCCTAAAATAAGATAAAATCAAGTCATCTAAAACAGGAGAAAATTAGAGAGAATAAAATCCAACCTTATTTTCCAACAATATCTTTAGAACAATCAATAATATATTGATTACCTTTTAGGATTGGTTTCATATTTCTTTATATTGCATGGTTTTTCTTATTTAATTAGGGTCAAAGTCTAGTACTAGTATCAATAAGGGCTCCTATTCTTTTGTATTAAAACCACAATTATAATTCATAGTTTCCGCACTTACAAGTATAAGAGGAAAGAGAAAGAATAAATAAGTAACTTGCCTTTCTCTTCTTTATATATAAGTAACTTACCTTTTTCATGCTTACAAACCCAAAGGGCTTCTGCGTGAAGGGTTTACCAAGCGACATATATATATATATATATATATATATATATATATATATATATATATAGTTCTTGTTCCTCTATCTATTAGCTTTAGCCTTTTAAGCTTTTAAGATCAGTTGGTTCTTGCCCCATAACCAAGTGGTTACAAATTTGATATCTGCTCCCCCTTTTTGTTGTGATGAGATTTAATTTCAGCACAATATATGGTTGTTATGTGCTGTGTCAATGTTTCAACTCCAAATGACTTGCATGTGATGAAGCATTAAGCATGTTACATTATCCTTTCCAGAATATTCGTAAATTATTCTCAGCTTCTGTTGAGTTCCCTATTTTGATCTTTTCCCCTCCTTGCATGTATATGGTCTTAATCATATCAAGAACGAAGTGCAGGAATTAGGCAGGAGAGAGATGGATTGCTAACCCGATATATGAAGGTAAATTACATTTTGTACATGTGATTAGTAGACTAAAAAAATAGAACATTGTGCTACTCATGTTTTATTAATTGAGTTTTGTTGTTTTCTTTATGGTTGGTGTAGTTGGCAAAAAATTCTCAAGTTAACATCATAGACCTTATACTTTGTCTTGCTTTTACTATCATGTATATATAGGAGATTCATGCACCATTTCTTGGACTATGGGGAGTGAAAATCTTGGTCATCGCCATATTTGCCGCACTTACCTTAGCAAGCATTGTAAGTTACTTGGGAATGATAAAGTATTAAATTTCAGTAAGATCTGTTTGAAAATGTCATTTAAAATGTCATCTTCACTTGCGTTTCTATTTTAACAGGCATTATGCACAAGAATTGAACCTGGACTTGAGCAACAGATTGCTCTTCCACGGGATTCCTACCTTCAGGTCTAAGTTTCTATTTCATTTTCCATTCTTTACCATCCAGCCTCTAATCTTGGTTATTTTTTTCTGTTTCCAGGGATATTTCAGTAACATTTCCGAGTACCTTCGAGTAGGACCACCATTATATTTTGTTGTGAAGGATTACAATTACAGGTAGATTAATTTTATTTTTCTAGGTGGTTTTGTCTCTATACATTGATGTTATTGGCTTTTAGATCCTCATGTTTGACAACAAAGCAGTAAACAATATAATAAATCTATAGTTACAAAATGAGAAACACCAGAATGGAAATCCTCCTCCCTCATTCTAAATCCTAGCCTCAGCTCCAAACTGAGCACTCAACAGGTCACAGGAACTCTCCAGCAGCAAAACCGTATTTTGGAATAATTTATTTATAGAAGTAAACAAGTCAGATGCAGGGCGTATGGACCATACCTAGAATGTAATAATTTAGATCAATGTTATCAGTTCTGGATAGCAGCGCTAAGGGACCAATCCCACCAGAGCAATAGCAGGATAGCACATAGTGGGATGCGCACTATTTGGAATTTTTGTCCATAAATTAAAAAATTAATGTTGTATACATATAAATGCCGGAAAATTAAAATAAATAATTAAATACTCAAAATTCAAGAAATAGACTGAAGGGGACAAGAGGAACAACATAAAAGGCTCGTTTAGATTGACTTATACAGAGCTTATCAGGTAGGGACGAATCCACCTTTTGTTAATTGGGGGAAATTGCCCAATTGCCCCCATAGAGCTAATGTTGTTTTTAGTTCAAATATACTTAAATTATCTTGTCTCATAGAAAAAGAGGCGATGCCCCCATGAGATAATGTTTTAAAAAAGTATATGTAGAAAGTTATAAGAGATAACAGAGAGAATAAATGTATACATATTTTCTCTTTTTATCCTTCTAATTTTACCTCTCTTTTAACACTAAACACATCAAAATTTGGGATTAAGTTTTTTGTCACAAAATTACGTATTTTATTAAGATTTAAAATAATTTTCTTATGTAAAAATATTATTGACCATTTTTTGCCCCGACTAACTATTATCAGGGGTTATCTATTGGTATATGCATTTATGGAAGTGTTTGGACAAGCTTATGAAATAGCTTATGGTTGGTCTATAAGTTGACTTAAGCTTATTTTTTATAAGTTGTGATAATTAGTTTATCAAGATTTCTCATGTGGAGCTTATGCCTTCCTTCGAATCCTATCTAATGCTTTTTGTTTCTTTTGGCATTTTTTTTCTTCTGTAAGTTATGCTCTAGTGTACCCTTTTTGTTTGTTTTTGAATTCACTGTCTTCTTTATAATGTGTAGTACTAACAACATATTTGCATTCTCGTAACTTGTTCATTTAAAAATTCTCAGATCATTGAATTCTTTTTTGGAACACTCGGTCATTGTATTCTATGGGATTAAAATATTTATTTAATAAGCTGTAGGATGTATGTATTTTTTTTGGAGAAAACTTGGGCGTGGTTCGATAAGTGTAGTTTGTGGTGGTTTCTAATCACAGAATGAAACGTCCACTAGTTTTTAAAAAATAACTAAAAGATAATAAAAAAATATAAATAACTAATACACATGTTGTGTTGCGATTGGAAACCAGAACCAACCACACCTAAGTTTTCTCCTTTTTTTTTATGGATATGAATGATGTTTCGTAAACACTTTGCTTTATGAGGAATTTTACCTTGTAAACAATATTTTCTTAAAACAACTGCTTTATTTCTAAATTTAATTTTATGATATCTATGATTCAATTTTAATACTCTAATTTATTTTATAGTCATGGTTTGGTTATTAAATTTTTACAAACTATAGGAACTGACTACTAAATGTGATTTTTAAAAAAAATGGCTTCAAGGTATTCATTATGAAGTGCTGGTCATACTTCAATTATAATTATAATTATGGTACATTTAATGTTTTTTATAATACTTTTAATTATGGTTTGATCTTAAAGTTTTTAATTTTTTTTAAAAACTATAGCATCTCTTATGTGTTTCTTGATGTCCATATCTCAACACAAATAGCTTACTCTGTTTAAACTATCATGCCGTAAACACTTAAATAAGTTGTTTATCCAAACAAGGCTAAAGGGGAGAAGAGACTGATTTCCCAGCTGTTGGACTGGAACATTTAAGGGAAAGAGTTTGTGTCGTACAATAGGGGGATGACGGAGCAAGAGTGTTTGCTCCTAAGTCAGAAAAATCAATTGAACAGAAAAACAGAGCTCGAGCTCACGAAAACAAAAGAGAAACATAATTGAACATTAATTCAGTTATTTAGAAACAACCAAACACAGCAAAAGAGAAGAAAACAAAAAGAAGGGGTCTAGAAAATGGGTTCCCAACCTACTTGACAGTGAACAGAATGCAAAACAGAGCAACAAAAACTGGTAGCACAATAGAGCAATGGAACAAAGTGAAAGTTCAAGGTGCCTATTTGCAAAAGGCACAAAATTTTGAATGGTTGTTTTCTCGTTTATCTTAAAATTATTATTTGATATTTCTAGCTGATTTCCTTTTAATCTCTCTTGCAGTTTGGAATCCAAACATACAAACCAGCTATGCTCCATTAGCCATTGTGATTCAAATTCTCTTTTAAGTGAGGTACTTCAATAATTGAGTTCTTCAGAAGTAGTGGTTGTTACTGACAACTTCATCTTCAATTTTCTTATTTTATTTTTAGGTGATTCATCAGATAAGCAGCCTAGCTTAGTAGTAACTATCTGGCCATTTCTACAGTTCATTTGTAATATTCTATGATATCGATACCACTTGTATCTTAAACCAAGTTTGATAGATCAAAGTTTGACTTTGACTAACCTGTTTGTATTTTTTTTTAACAAGAATAACCATTAATAATTTTGCCAAGTACTTATCAATTCCATCAACCGTTTATCATCTGTGTTCCACTTATAATATGTGGTTTGCAGGGACTTTAACTTAATTAAACTTGATTCTAGTTTTAGTCAAAGCACCACTGCCATCTTTAAGTGCAAATTTTAATTTTACTTAGCTACACCTCTTATCTTCCTGTGTGTGAAATTCTGAAGATAGTGTTGAATGGTTGACTTGTGTGCAACTATAGATATATTTATCTATCTTGGAGTATATGATTGGATTATGCATATCTTACTCCATAACACTGCAGATATCTAGAGCATCATTGGTACCGAAGTCAAGCTACATTGCCAAACCAGCTGCCTCATGGCTTGATGATTTCCTTGTATGGATGTCACCTGAAGCTTTCAGTTGCTGTCGAAAATTCACAAATGACTCTTACTGTCCACCTGATGATCAGGTATATTTTTTTATATGCTTGGATAAAAATATTTTGTACAACCTACTTGATTTTCCTTTTTTTTTCTATATTTTCTTGAAGCTATACATGTACGTAGTATTATGTATATGCTGTGCCATAATATGGTTCTCTTTGTTTTCCTGTGTAATTTTTCTTGCAACAGCAATTGTTTGAATTATTAATCTAATTAGGCATTGCTTCCTGTACCATCACATACCTTTCAATTACAATAGTAAATACCTGTCTTTGTGCAGCCACCTTGCTGTTTACCAGATGAAGGACCATGTGGGTTGGGTGGAGTGTGCAAAGACTGTACAACAGTAATATACTTTTCTCTATAAGTATTTTCATTATTAGGGTGGATTAGCAAAAGAACTAACACTTTTGGTTGATTCCTAGTGTTTCCGTCACTCGGATTTGGTTAATGATCGTCCATCTACGGCACAGTTCAGAGAGAAGCTTCCCTGGTTTCTTGATGCATTGCCATCGACTGATTGTGCAAAGGGTGGTCATGGAGCTTACACCAATAGTGTAGATCTGAATGGTTTGATACCACTCCCTCTTTTTAAAAAAAACAAAACCTTTATTCTGTTCTGTGTACTTGATATAACGCTCTCCATTTAAGCTTTTATATGTGTATGATTTTTAATCCTCATAACATTCTGTTAAAGCTGCTGATGCTATTGCCAGTCAACAACCCATTCTCACGTCATCCTTCTCTTTCCTGTTTTATCAGCATCTTTGCCTTTTCTTGCCTTTTCTTCTCTTAAGAGTTAAATCTCCATGTGTACTCTTAGAATGAGAAATTGAACATGGTGAGAGAAACTGAATTTATTTCTTCTCATGTATCAGTTATAGTTGCCATTTATAGTTGCCGTCACATCTAGACTAGTTTGACCAGCTGTGATACAAAATCCCTAACATAACAGTCTGTGAAGTAAAATCATTCTCAGGCTGATAGTTGAGACAAGGAGACCATTGGACCTCCTCAGCATGGCCATCAATGTTGTTAGATATCTAAATTGGTACTCTTGAGTCAAAAGTTCTTTGATATCATGTAAAATTCGAAGGAAAGGAGACAAAAGGAGAAAAACAAATTCTGGTATTTCATTGAACTGATAACAGAAAACTTTTTTACAAGGTTTTATAGGTGAGGCTTAACCTGCGCACTGCAAGGTTAACCTACACCCCTACTAACTAACTCAAGGTGACAATGACTACCTTATTGTAACCGAACATAGATTAAAAAGAACTAACTGCAGTAGCTAGGCTACTAAACTATGCTGAGAAGAATACTCTCTTACACTATGCATACCTTTGTGTCCGTCTATTTTTACAATTTTGCTTCACCTCCAATTACAGAGGAGACTGCATCTTAGTTCAATTAATACTCTTCTCTGATCTACTATCTTTCATCATTGAATACCTTAACTCCATCATTTTAGTTTATTATTTCCTATTAATTTTATAACTTGGTAGACATTGTTGATCCACCCCGTTGTGATTTAGGGTTATTGGTTTGTTTTGGTAGGAATCAATTAGATAACTTCTTAGGGCCTTCATTTATTAATTTAACTCGAAATGTAGCAAAGGAGGGACAATGTGGTAGCAAGAAATCAAAGATTATTTTGTGGAAAATTTGAAATGAAGAGTATCAATGACTGTAGAGGAACCGTCTCCATTTGCAGAAGTTGGGAAGAGTGGTGACCCCAAAGTTAGAGGGCTTCAATAAGAAGCATAATCGAGTTGGAGTTAAAGGTTTTTCTTTTCTGGTAAAAATGGTGGAAGATATGAGTGGCTTATAAAAACGAGCACTGTTTAAAACTTTAAAAATTGTTTTAGCAGAGTTAACTGGGTGGCAAAAGCTTAGGTGTGTCTCTATATTAAGAAAAATTGTAAAGCAAGCATTGAACAAAAACTTTTTTGTAGGTTGTATCCTCTCTGAAATCTTTTTGATTCTATTTACATATATAGTAACATTTTTTCTCAAATTTTACATTTTGATATGAAGATTTCACTTATATATGACTTTCAGGTTATGAGGGTGGTGTCATACAAGCTTCTGAATTTCGTACATATCATACACCAGTTAATAAACAAGTATGCAGCGTGATAAATGATGATCATATTTCCTTGCTTTAGCGTGATATTTCATAAATTTTTATATCTAACTGAAATCTTGTTAGGGTGACTATGTTAATGCGATACGAGCTGCAAGGGATTTCTGCTCTAGAATTTCTGCTTCTTTAAAGGTCAGGTCTTCAATTGCATCATGACTTTTGTATGTGTTGGTTCAGTTTTTAGCTTTCAGGATCACATAAGTGTTAGGAATATGGTCCTTGCAAACCTAGCTTAGGAATTGAAGGTTTTTCCCCATTCTTGCAATTATTATACTTTCTTTTAGAGCTGTACTGTATTGATGAGTTTTTCCTTGGATTTTCTTGGTTCTTGATTTTAATTTTTGCTTAGTGTTATATTTTTCTTTAACCAATCTAACATTATACTTGGAAGTGTTATATTGATTTTTGCTTGAGGTTTGAGTCTCATTATCTTTAGCCCATAAGAAGAGCTTTTGGAGTTGTTAACTCATCTCCTTATAGAGTATTTTGCATTGGCCAAACTGGACGTGGTGTCCCATATGATTACTTTTATGGATCCCCATTTCTTATTGACTGAACTTCTCCTGTGCAGATGGATATATTTCCGTACTCAGTATTTTATATTTTCTTTGAACAATACCTGGAGATATGGAACATAGCTCTGACGAACATCGCCATAGCACTGGGTGGGTATTCCAAAACAGTCTAATAACAAACATATACGCAGGAAATGACATATTTGTATATCAACCTGTTTGTACAAGATCAACTGTTTGCTCTTATCCCAGATGCCTGGCCTTATGTTAATTTTTCCTTACTGTTTGAAGTTGATATTTTAAAATTTGAGCCTCTTAAGGTGGTCTATGCATATATGTTCTTGGCTTCAAAGTTTTAAGTTCTCCTCCCTCTTTATGGTCTTTGAGGGAGTACTTTGTTGACTTGTAAACATCAATTTTCAGTCAGTTTATTTCTTTCTGGAAGGACATACAGCTTCTGTTGCTTTCTATGTTTTTAAATATTTCAGTATTGTAATTCAAACCCCACATCATTTGGTAATACTTTGCTGTCCATTTAACATTTCTGATTGAGCCAAAAATTAGAAAGTGAAATTGTTTTTCCTTTCTCCTTGACATAAACTGTTCAATTGTTACTTGAGTCATCTGAAGTTAATTCTGTATTCTTTAAAACAAATTCATTTGTCGTTGAATAACTTGAATTGATGTATAACAGGTGCCGTTTTTGTTGTTTGTCTGGTCATCACATCCAGGTTGAAAATCTATTCAAACTTAATCCTTGTATGTAGCTTACCATAACTTTAAAAATTATTTTCTCTTATTAAGTGTTTTTTTGTTTGCAACCTAATGCAGCTTGTGGAGTTCTGCAATCATATTACTTGTTCTTGTCATGATAATTTTGGACCTCATGGTATCGTTTATCCTTACTGTTGTGTATTTTACTATGTCTTTCCTTTGCCTTCTCTTTAGATATCCTATTTTTCTTGTTTCTATTTTTTTGGTATCTCTTTTGCACTTCTTCTAAATTAATATCTCTAAGTTTCAAAATGAGACCCACGACCTTTGTGACTTTTGCAGGGTGTAATGGCGATTCTGGGCATTCAACTAAATGCTGTGTCTCTTGTAAACCTTATCATGTCAATAGGGATTGCCGTGGAGTTCTGTGTGCATATAGCACATGCATTCATGGTTAGTCTGATCCTCTGTTTTATAAATTAAGGGGTCTAACCAATAGGGTAAAATGGTCTTAGAAGGAGCAAAAATATTTGTCAAAGTGGAACATCACAAATTACAATTTCCCACTTGTTCATTAGGTCAGCTGTGTTACGGATGTTACTGTAGCATGTGAACTCCAACCTGCTTTATTGCTCAGGGAATTTTGATATACTTTGATTTATTAATAGGGATTGGACTTGGATCCAATGGGTATACTAGTATGAAAAATACTTACATTCAATTGGCGTTTTACTAGGTAATTATTTGTAAAAATTTTGGAGTATGGGTGCGGCTTTCGGTACTCTACTACCCAATCCATGCTATAATCATGCAATATGTTTGTTATGCTTTATAATTAGGATGAGTTTTTTAGACATTTTTTTAATTTTTTTTTTTTTTGAGATTAGACATTTTTTTAATTAAGTTAGTCGTCACGTAACGACTAACTTAACATTTTTTTAATTAAGTTAGTCGTCACGTAACTCAGTACTCTTTATTTGTTGACTTTTAGTAGTAAATTTTAGTAAAAAAAATAATGTTTTTATTTTAACTTATTTTCAAAGCAAAATTAAAGGGAAGACATATTCCATTTAGCTAAAACACAAATAATGAGTCCGGGTTTGGGTCAATTTGGTAAGAGTATGGACTGTAAAGTTACTATTCAAGCTAATACATGTCTGAATAGAGGTTTTTTCCCCTTAAATTCGGGTATGGACGCAGATAATTTAAATATCCTATCCCAGCCCTACCTACCTATTATGATCCCTATTAATGAAGGAGATCTATACACCATTGAATCATCTGCCTGTCGGTGAATATGCACATTTACTAATGATCATATATAACTTATGTATATACAGGTAAGTTCAGGGGATAGGAGTCAACGAGCAACGACAGCACTGTGTACCATGGGGGCTTCTGTATTCAGGTCGACTATACATATTGTTGCATGTGGAAATTTCATGCCACTTATAGTCTAGGACCTAAGTGTAGTATATGACATATATATATACATATAACATGAATCATGGGATATTATGAAGTTGATGATGTAGGCCAAATCTAAAAAATAAAATATTAGTAATTAATTAGTCAAAATCTAAGTAGTCAACAAAGTTTTATTTTGGAAGGCACGTTATTATTTATTATGCCTCAAAAAAATATCATGGGAGGTAGTGATGGTTGTAAGCTGAAAGATCCAGAAGCCTATTTGCAATTGTCAAGTGATACCATAATATCATGGAAACAAACGATTTTACTAATTACCTCATTTGGATTGAGTGAAAGAATTACGAGAGAAGGCTATATATCCTTGTATAGAAGTTGATAAGGATCAAGCCATATGAGTAGTTCACATATAACTGACTAAAACGAACTGATAACCAACGAAATGATTACAAATGAATAAACAAACTCAACTAACCACCAACTAACTTAACCAACACTGGTTTTGAGCTGACTTTGAGGCTTCAATAGGTATATTCAGTAAATGTTCTGAGCACGATCTTCATGATATGAATTTTTATCCAGTGCAGGACTTTTTGGAAATTTTATGAAAGAGTTACTTTTATAGTTCTAATATAACTCTTGCTCTGTCGTCAAAGAATTGATACACGTATTCCATCTTATAAGTCATTACAAAAAGTGCTTTGAATGGTGGTCGAAATATTAGTGTCTGACTGCACTATTAATTTGTTGACCCTTTTCTCTTTGTATTATTTAAATTGATTCGGCAGTGGAATCACGCTTACAAAATTAGTCGGAGTTCTGGTGCTTTGCTTCTCAACATCAGAACTTTTTGTGGTATGTGATATATCACCCTTTGCCCTTGACACTTGGTTGTCTACTCAAATTAAAATTGATGTTGAAGTAGCTTACTAGCTTTATCATTTTTGCAGGTGTATTACTTCCAGATGTATCTGGCGTTGGTTATCATTGGATTCTTACATGGTCTTATTTTTCTGCCAGTAAGTGTTGGTCTTTATCATTGGCGTTGGTTATCATTGGTTTTTGCTCTATAAATAAGTTTAGCCTTTCAGTATATACGTATAATAGATTTTACTCATTTTCCATGTTCATTTTGCGAGTAACGACCTATGTAGCATGGACACCTCCAGTTGAAGACGTGTCCCGGTGTCCGACATGTATCATGTCGGACACCGACACTTCAATTACATGTATTTTTCAAATAAATTCAAAATAAAACCGGCGTCTAAGTGTCTGTGTCGTGTTCGGTGTCCGTGTCTGTGTTCGTGTCCGTGTTTCATAATGACCACACCTGGCATTGAATCTACAACCTCTTGCCTTTGTTATGCTTGATCATGAGATGGGAATAAATCATGTTCGCCAATTTGTTGGAATTCCCTTCTTTAATTGTGGTGCACAATTGACAATGCATTGGAAAATGGGGATGAATATTCCACAGTCTTGAAATCAATTCCTTGGACCTTGAGACATGCACATTCAACTTTAAGAATGTATTGGGAGTTTCTAGATCTCATTGAAATTGTGGAAATTAATTAACCTCTTTAATCACTCTTTGGAGAAGCTACATCATTCTCCTATAAATAGGAGAACTTGTGAAGAGTTGAGACACACAATCCAAGTGAAGCAATCCTAAGAGTTAGAGAGCCTTTTGTATTCCTCTTTGAGAGAAAGAGAGAGTTCCATAGTGAAAAAATTTATATACCATCCGAGAGGGTGAAATTTATAGAAATCCTCAAAGATTGAGAGAAACATTTTGTAATCCTACTTTTATAGTAAAGATCTTTAACTGGACTAGGTCACAGAGTTTTTCTCGAGAGGGTTTTCCACGTAAAAATTTTGGTGTCATTCTTTTTCTCTACTATTCTATTTTTTACGCTTCCGCATAGTACCCATTTTGCGTTCACAGAAGAGGGAATAGGTATCATTTTTTCTCAACACAATTAATTTGACATGCCTTACATGTGACTATGTCATTCATAGATAATGGGGTAGTTCACCCGATAAGCATCAATGCTCTTTAACAGCAAGACTTTGGTTTGATTCACGCTACCAATAATCTTCTGTTAGCGGCAGGCGACCTGTTGGCACCTCGCCGTGGCTTGTGGGGTGTCTGGGTTCAACCTTGGAATTGGATAGCATAGCTTCCCCGTGAACTTTTATTTGATACTCAAAATATTAATTAATTATATTTCCTGCCCCCTTTTTTACAGGTGGCATTAAGCCTGATTGGGCCTCCATCAAGGTATAGAGTAATAAAGGAGCAGCTAGAAGACACGTCTTCTGCTTCAACATAACAGCATCTGCAGTATTATACAGTTTGCTTCAGCTGACCACATATACAACGAACACGAAAATTTGTTTTAACAAGACTTGGTAGTACAATAGTACTGGAAATAGGAAAAAAAATCAAATATTTCATAGTATACAAGTATATTTTATTAAAAGGATTGACATTAACATATGGTGAACTGTTAGAGCAGTTTATCTTTTCTTTTTATTTTAGATGTTTTCTGTTTTTTATTGATGATATCCCCTTACTTTTACTGTATTCTCTGATTTTAAATATCTCGTGTTCTCTTGATGGTGGCGTGTTGCTTCTTCTGAATCAGCAAACACCTATTGGTAAAGCTTCCTCATGTTCTCTGAATCAACAAAGCCATTTCTTATGGCAGTTCTTGAAAGGTAGGTTTCTTAATGATGTGGGGGTTCTTGAAAGGTAGGTTTTCAAAGAAGACGCAAGTCTGAGTTTAACCCATGCTCCTCATATATTGTCAAACCCAAAACATTGCAACATGCAATCCACCTTGGAGATTAGACAATGCTTCTTCCCTCTTTTTGAAAAGTCGACCAACTTGTTCACCATCACAATCCCAATAACAAGATTTGTTCCCTTTATAAATGCTAACTATGCAGGAGAAATAAGGGTTTCAATAAATCTACTTAATCTAGAGATCAAGAAATTTTCCACTATCTTATACAAACCGTCCATGAGAATAGGTCTATAATCACCAAGAAAGGACCTTTGGAAAAATTGTGAGAAAAATTAGAGTAAAGCCTAGCATATGCATAGATTTACCCAAACGGATATACCCACCTCAGAAACGCATGAGATCCCAAAATTATTAAGTAAAGGTGAAGTTAAATTAATTCATCCATGGGCTTTACTTATGTGTGTGTTGCTTTCTATGGTCAATCAATCTATTCGGTGCCCAACCTCGTAAAAAAGGTGAATGTGGTGTGAGAGTTCATTTTTGTAATAAAATAGGGGTGTTCAAACACACACCTCATACGCACGAGGGTGTGAAGTCAAGATTTAACACACACGAACGATGTCAAACTGCTCAAGGCAAAAATTTTGTGTTTTGGTAGTCTTTTTTCAAGAAATTTTACGTGTTTTGAGTAAAAAGCAAACACCAAATTATTAAGTAAAGGTGAAGTTAAATTAATTCATCCATGGGCTTTACTTATGAGTGTTGCTTTTCCTATGCCCCTCCTACTTCATAAGTGTGAAATGAAATGACGAAAAGACATCGAAATTTCGTGTTGAGCCTTCGAACCCGCTCGAGTCGTTCGTGTGAGTTAAATATTGACTTCACACCCTCTTGTGCGTAATTTGACCTGTTCGAACGGGGTCACTCGAACATGTTCGCATAACCTTGTTCGAACGACATCGTTCGCGTGAGTTAAATATTGACTTCACACCCTCTTATGCGTAATTTCACCTGTTCGAACGGAGTCACTCGAACGTGTTCGAATAAGATAATGCGAACAGTCATTAAACACGTCCTCACACCGTTTCACGCGAGGTTATTTTTGGAATAAAATTTGTTAAGGGTGTGAAAGAGTAGGAGGGGGAGTGGGAAAAGCAAAACCCAAAATCTTATGTACATATAGTCGGATCATGCTTGTTCCAAACAGGAATTGGTTTTCAGGCAAGGAAGCATGGATGTATAGGCTGGTTTACAGGCTAACATGCCATCATCATCATCATCAATAAGCATATATACTTGTGTTGATAAAAAAAAGTAGCGTTTTCCGGTCAAAAAAAAAAAACTAGTGTTTTGGAAGATCTTGCCACTTCAAACCCTAGGAAACATCTAAGAGGGCCAAAATCTTTGATTTTAAATTGGGATCGAGAATATTGAATTTTCGCTAAGTTGTTGTAAAAAAGTAGAATAATTGTGATGCTTCTTCCATCCTAGGAATTGATCAACGGGGAGTAAATGCGATTTAGATTAACAGTATCTCTCCCAACCGAAGGATAGTAAAAAAGAAATTAAGATGGTATTAGTAAATCTAGACATGCTGCATGTACATAAAGTGTGGGTGCAGGTGTGATCCTGATACTGAAGAAGTAAAAGAGTTGTGATGAGATAAGTCGTGCAATTGAGCTCAAACTAAAGATGAGATACGTACGTAATTTGAGAAATATATAAAGCCGCGTGCGAACTCTAATTAAGATGTTGTTGTAATGAAATTAAAGCAGTAAACGTATATGATGGATGATCAAGTGAGTGTAGTGTGTAGTGTGTGGTTTGTTTGAGGATTGGGATCCTAGCTAGCTAGTTGCCATATACGTACAATATACACAAACAGAGACGTAGACATTATTATTCATTGAAGCTAGCAAGCTAGGCATGTAAAGAAAAGGACAAGTGTTAGCAAGGATGGAAGGAAGGTAGCTAGCAGGTATTGTGAGGCGAAGCTTGAAATAGTGAGAGTCTAATTGTGCGTGTCTGAGATGATCTGTGTAAGTCTTTACACTCCTCCACATCAGCATCGCATCCTAAAACAACCCATTCCCCTTCATCATCCAAATACTTTAGAACCAAATTGCTCATCTCGTTTAGATTGAACCTCCTCGCTATCTCCATCTGCAAATCTCTGAAGCACCATACTGGTTGCAAACTAAAACGAATTTTCTCGTCCATAAAAGTTGCCTTCACTCTGAAACCACCCCTTTCCAGCTGCGATGATGATGGCGATACTGACGAGTTCCACCCACTATTACTCACGCCGCCACGTTTACTTGCGGCGTTGTTGAAATATTGTTTTGCATCCTCGTCGTGTTGTTGCATAATAGATGCATGCAACTGATCTGCTTCACTGTGAGCTCTCCTTAGCATTAGTGTTTCTGGAGCAAGCTGGTTATCTGTCATCAGAAGATGATGATCTCCTCCTCCATTATGGTTTGCGGCGAAACTGCAAGCAGAAAAGCAGCTGCTGGTGTTGTTGTTGATGTTGTGATCAGAATTAGAAGAAGGGCCAGTTGCTGTGCTCAACTCGGGAAAGCTGGCATAGAAGGAGCCAATCTGTATGGCACCTTCTGCACCTTGAACAGAATCTATCACTAGTTGAAGCTTCTTTAATGAGTGCCCCACCTTCTTTATTTTCCTTGAAGGCCACCTCGTTATCCCGTGCTGTCTGCATATCCTTTTCAGCGTTGTGGGACACACTGCAGCATCACAATAATCAATATTACATCTCACCATGCATATATATATATATATTATTATATAATTAGTTACAAGTGGAGGAGCTGTTGATGAACTGATATCACTCACCACCAATGCTCTTTGCGGCGTCTTTTAGGCTTCCGGCGAAGTATTGTCTGAGAACCGGCAAGCTGATAGTCTTCTCTGCCTTGGTTCGTCTCTTGTCGCCTGACTTTCTTCCACCGGAAGAAGATGAGCGGCGACCAGAACCACCACCTCCGGCGGATTCTTCTTCTCCACCCTCTACACTAACACTGGCTCTAGAATTACTACTTTGCTCCATCACTTGCCCTCCAAAATCTGCAAATACGGTGGTGGTGGTGTCTCTCTCCCAGTTGGTGGTGACTTTGAACTCCTCTTTGGGCTCTTGAAGGTATTCCAAAGACACAGAAACGCCTTTCCCTTTGTGTTGAGCCTCCATCATATGCGCAATCCATGAGCAGGATGAGGATTCCTTTGAGTTTGAACATGCTGCTTCTTGAACGTCAAGGTGTACTTGTTGTTGTTGTTGTTGTTGTGTATGTGTTGGCGGTGGAAGCGGCAACGGGTATTCATCTTCCATGACAACGTGCAAATGCAAGCTTCTGCAAGCCTGCTGCACAACGAGGGAGAGGGAATTGAGCATCTGCTTCTGTTCATCAGGGTCGCGACACTCTTTTGGAAGGAAAAACTCCAAAACAAACTCAGCTGCAGATCCGGTGTATACGCTTCTCAATGGAATGGCGACGGCGGCGTGGAGGCCAAAGAGGTTAGCGTGGTGAGCGAGAGGGTACTCAGCTTTGCTGAAAGCAGTTATATCAATTGCAAAACAGGGTTTGGTAGTGGTGAAGGCAGTTCCTACAATCCCTTGTCCGTGAAAAAGGTGATACTCAAAGCAGGCTTCCTGGAATCCCAATACATCCACGTCACCCACATAACACGCTGTATCCACCGTTGAAACGCAGCTTATTGATGTTGAATTTGAAACTCCACCGCAACCTCCTTTTCCTTGTTGGATGCAAGGAGCCCATGTCAGCGCTAATGGAAGATTGTGCGTCTTGCACACCGACGCCAATACCTCCATGATCTCGCTCACTGCTGCTTCGTACAACTCCTCAAACACCTGCTGAATCATCATCATCATCTTCTTATTATTACTAATTCAAACAATTCTCTGTACGTGCAACTTATATAGTTAGTTAGTTGATGACTACGTACCTTTACGCTCCCCGCTGGTACTGTAATCATGTTCTGATGACTACTACTACTACTTCTAAAATCAACACCCTGCAAAACAAACATTAATTGCTAGTCAACTTAGACAGGTTTTTTTTCTTTCAATTAATAATAATATATATATATATATATATGGACTCTCTTTCCCAATTAGGGTTTGCGAGGAATTTTGAAGGAAGGAGAGGAGATAATTACCTGGAGAGCATTGGAGAGATGATCAAGTTGTGGACGGTAGTTGATGGCGGTTTGGTTGGTCATTACAATCTCCACCACACCGAGGCATGTTCCGCTGCCTCTTTCGAACACCGGAAGTGCTAAAGACCCATACTGTTGGACCTGAACACGATGATACTCGTGGCTTCTAAAGAATCTAACCTGAACGTTTACGTTAGGGTTTGGAAAAGCAACAGGAATGGACTCTTCATCTACTGGATTGGCGCTGTGGTAGTGGTAATGATTGTGAAGGCCTCTCCTTCGCAAGGGTACCCATATTTGAATCAGCACGTTGGTGTTCTTTGTGTATTCTTTCAAGTAACCTACTGCAACCACCAACCTCTCTTTCACAGAGGAAGATGGACCTGGATTAGCCCTTGGTCCAATCCACCATCTCTTCCCAACTACAAAGTTACCACTCTCACATTGATCTATTTGTTGATTGAAGTGTTCTCCTTCTCCCATGTACTGTGGTGCCTGCATCCCCAACAAGTAGTTGTTCTCACTTGCTTCCACCCAACAACCTTCCATTAAAAGTTCCTCAATTACATCTCCTCCTTCTCCCATCGTCCCAAACACCGCCGCTGCACCACAATCCTCATCCACTAATCCACCATATTCCATCTTCTCTAATATTTGTATAATTAGTGTTTTTACAATATTTAATTGTCAAGCTTCTGTGATCCTATAATTTGACAGACAGAACACGGTCAGTTAATCAGTTTAACAAATCATATGTATATATGTGCAAGACGCTGACTCACTTGTAAAGATATTGTGTGTCTTGTGGAAGATTTCGTGAGTATGTATGTAGTAGTAAGACAACCTCGTATAGTTGATCTCAGTCAAGACAAGAGTACTTTTGTTTGTGAGAAGGGAGGGAGGGAGTGCTTAAGAAAATGATATCATCATCTCTATCTATCTAGCTGATCTCGATCACATATGCGACCTACAAGTCTCTACTATTTAACGATCATCAGAAACGC
The DNA here is from genome assembly GCA_020916435.1 of Oxytropis ochrocephala. Taxonomy (NCBI): domain Eukaryota; kingdom Viridiplantae; phylum Streptophyta; class Magnoliopsida; order Fabales; family Fabaceae; genus Oxytropis; species Oxytropis ochrocephala. The sequence continues at coordinate 121,470,459 of CM037092.1, read as the reverse complement.
TAAATTCAATTCGACTAGGTTGGACCCACCAGTAAGCAAAAGCGGACACTCGGTGGTGGTCTCTAATTAATTAATTAATTAATTCTCTTTCACAATAAACAGCGCTGTAAATTAATTAGTTTATTATACTGTACGATCGATCGAGTTGCTTCTTGTAAGACAAACAACTCTCACAAGTAGTAATCAATGAATGGTGTTGAGTTGAGAGCAACAGATTTAAAAAAAAAAACAGGGATTGAATGAAAGAAAGACAGAAAGAGACACGGAAAGGTATATTATTCTTGATGATGAAGAATCTATAGCACACGTTAATATATATATATATATATATATGTTATGTTATGACCAAAACAAAAAGAATATATATATATATATGATAGGGAGGGAGAGAAGTGAAATGGGCCGGAGTAGCTAAGAAGGATGGTGCGGGCCATCTCTCCGTGCGCCACATGGCGTTTCTATAAGATTGCTTACACAGGCACGATATCGGCGATATATATGATATGTACCATCTACGAGTACAAGCTTTAATCTATATATGCATTTTTTTAATTTACATTACTTAATTCATTAAGCTTGATTTGTGGGTTCAGAATTAAGATTTGTTGTTCTATTAATAAACACAAAAGCTGATATATTATTATTATTATTATTATTATATTCTAACATCCAAGTTGAGGCCGTGAAAATTGAAAAAAGATTCTTCTCTGTTTCATTGGTGAATTCATTGACGAAACGCATCTCCACGAACATAAATGACAACAACTACTACTACTTTGGTTAATCCTTGAGAGAGAATGCATGGTTATTCGAGCTAGTTGGATGGATGGCCCCATTTTGAAAGTGAAGTATAGTAATTGTTTTTTAGCTGTGAGATTCCAGGACAACTCAGAAATTACTGTTGAAAACAAATGGGAGATCCACCGTAATAAGTTACATGCATAATATATAGAGTAAGTTTAAGAAACTTTCACAATTCACAAGCATTTAGTGGATCAGTTTGAGTGCCCAAAATTCTAATTGCGATTAACTTTTATTAAAAAACTTCTTCGCCGCTTACATTTTTTTATAACATTTTGTAGTAACAACTTTATTATTATAACAATATAAAGATTCTCACACTTGCTGATAACTTTATCCTTTCATAATATTAATCATTTTTTTGACAGCAATAATATTAATCATTTGGTAATAACTTTTAATATTTTAAATATATATATATATATGCAATTAAACTTCAATATTTATATGGAATTAATATAAGTCGTTTCATTAGAATCTTGCATCTGTCATTAAATGGATCACCGTACAACTATAAAACAAGGACAGCAGCAAAATAGAGGGTAAATTCACTTATCACAGACAGACTATCCTCTAAAAACTTTACATTGTGTGATATAAAAAATTTATTTTAAATATAGATAAATATTAGTATAAAAAATTATAAGACTAAACCTTTATATGTTATATTATTTTTTTAGTAAATTAACACAGTTAAGAGGCGAATTTTATTTTTAAACTTTGGATTTATAGTTTTATTTTTATAGGCATTATTAGTTGTTAATTGCTAGATCTAGAGGAGGAGGAGGGGGGATGTTATTGAAAGTCTAATTGTTTTTAGAGGAGCACCCCAAATATAGAACAAATGTTGCATCATGTTAAAGGAATATTGTCATGAGGTTGGCTATCAAATCGGGTGGAGTCTAATTTATCTATAGGTTGTGAGGAATGGAGCAACATGCAATCCGCTGGCTTGTTTAACCGGTTACAATAATTGTAAACGGGTTGTGGCACCCCTACTACCCTATTAATGCAATTATTTGACTTATCAAAAAAAAAATTGAAAGTCTAATTCGAAAAACAAACCTTGTAACTAACTAAGTGACTATTTTAGCAAATAGAGTCGTTGCATGTAAAATTAGTTACTATCCTATTTCTTCTTCCTTTCTTTTCTCTTTAATTGTTTTTAATGGAAAAACCCTAATTTATGTGTTTGTTTGATTGCGAGGTGAGAACGATGTATTCAGATGAGTTTAAACTGCAGAAGATGAACAAAGTACTATGCACATGAAGAAGACTTCATCATTGAATCGTGTTTGTTACCTGCATGTAAGAAGAAGACTGAGTTAGGGTTAAGCTTCAGAGAAGAACACGAGAGAGAGGGAGAGAGAGAGATAGAGAGAGAGAGAGAGGAAACCTTGATTCTGAATTAGGGTTTTGCAGGTTTTGTTAAAAGCTCGGGGCAGTATTCGGATCAAAAGATCCGCTGTTTTACCGAGTGAAACCGGGTTTGGTTTTCGCAAATTGATTTTTGTTTGGCAAGTGTTTTTTGTAGATTTTGGGTTGGTGTGTGGGCCTTGAAATTACTACTTACACCCCTAGAATTGCTAGCCTAAGTTCTAACAAGTGGTATCTATGAGCTTTAACGTTTCTTGGGGAAATCTTTTCAGTTCTTGGGCATTCTAATCAAACTGTCCTTGTTTGTATTTTTTAGTTTTGGGTTTGGGAAACACAAGTGTTGTAAACGAATTCAAAGCTGTTTCAGATACATGCATATTTGTTCCTTCAAACGCGTTTTTTTCCTCTTCGACCTTTTAAGAGATTGAGGGCTCTCTGAGGCATTCTTTTTACGCTTCGAAGTCTCTTTCTTCTAAATGTAAAAAAAAAAAAAGGAATTAGCCAAGGTTAGTGGGTTAACGAGCCTAGACATTACGGTAGAAAGATGTACCTACATTAGAAAGATCCTTGATGGTAACTTCGCCGTCAGAAGAATTCGGAGACACTTGTGCTAGACTCTGAGATACGTCAAAGAGTTGTCTAGAGACAGGCTTATCGGGAACTAGGATAAGAGCAGTACCCAAAAAAAGTGGAAAGTTACTCCCAAGAAAAATAATCATAAAAGATTTCAAAAGGTGTTAACGAGATCCGAAGAATGTAATACCTGGGTGTGCCTCTTCGGGATTCGCACACGGCTCAATGGAGCGTTTGGTAGAAGGTTTCTGGGCTTTGCGAAATTAGTCAGACCACCAAGTTTCAAAGCTCAAAGTGGCAATCACTACAAAAAACACGGGGATTAGCGAGGGACATATCTGTCGCTAACAGTACCAGTTCGGTCGCTAATATCCTTCTCGCTAATTCCCTTTAGCGAGAGAAATTGTGTCAGTCGCTAATTAGCGAGGGACTATTCCGTGGCTAATTGCCTCGCTAAGTCTGACAGCACACTTCCCAAATCTGACCGGCACACTTCTCAATCTGAGTGAATTATTATTATTATTATTATTAGTAGTAGTAGTAGTATTACTATTGTTATTATTATTGTTATTGTTATTGTTATTATTGTTAAATTATTATGGTGGTGGTGGTGGTGTGGTAGAGAGAGAAGGAGAAGGAGAAGAGTAAGGGGAGAAAGAGAGTGAGATCTATGTGGTGGTGGTGGTGGTAGTGTGGTGGTGGTCGTAGAGAGAGAAGGAGAAGAGTAAGGGAGAAAGAGAGTGAGATCTATGTGGTGGTGGTGGTGGTGGTAGTGTGATGGTGGTGTGGAAGAAAGAGAGAGCTATGTGTTGGTAGTGTGAAAGAAAGAGAGGGTGAAGCTCGTAGGAGAGAGAGTGGAGTGAGAGGGTAACTACTTTGGTGGTGGTGGTGGTGGTGTGGTGGTGGAAGAGAAGAAAAGAGAAGAAGAGAGAAGAGTCAAGAGGGGAGAGAAGAAGAGAGTAAATGAGAGAGAGTGTGTTTGGTTCGGATTATTATAAAAAAATATGACAGTTTGCGACAGATTTAGCGAGGGGAAGTTCCCTCTAATCCTCGCGTTTCCCAGCCCACCGCCAACCAGTCGAGAATCTGCAAAGTGTCACCATCAATGTCGATTAGCGAGGACCTGCATATTTCCGTCGCTAAGTGCCTTGAAAATCGTGCAACTCAATTTGAAATTAATTGGCGCCTTTCATTTAGCGACTGACATTCCGTCGCTAATTGTCACATGTCCGTTTCTAATTGACAATTTTGCGAGGAATATTTTTCCCTGGCTAATTCCGCCGCTAATATTTGCTTTTGCGAGGGACTTAATTTTCCCTCGCAACGTCCCTCGCTAATTCCCTGTGTTTTTTTGTAGTGAAATGAGATATCTCAAATTTAAAGAAATTGAGATTGAGATTCATGCTCTGAAGCGTTTCTTCAGCTACTCTGAGATTCTTCAAAGGAATAGTACTGAGAAACTAACATGTATATTTGCAAAAGTAAAGTCGCGATAAGGTATTACTTGTGAAAGACCGAATTGTCTAGCCACCAAGTTTTGTTGATAAGGCATGACAAAAACCGAAGTGGCCTGAAGAAAGTGTAGACACTACAAGAAAATCAGGTATTACCGTTAGTACGGTTCCAACGGATTTGGTGTTTTTCCAGCGGATTTTGAAGAAAAAAAAATTACCAACGGATTTTTAAAGTTTCCGGCAGATTTTTTTCTAAAACAAATCACCAAAATACACCACATGTCATTTCTATCAACAGGTGTTAGAGAGAAGCTCTCACTTAGCGAACACCATTCGCTCAACTTGTCTCAATTTCTCCAGAAACCCTAATTTCCACTAAAACTCTAAACAAGGATCTATTTTTCATGCCAAATGAAAATACATTTTATTGGAATAAACTGTTTATAACAATGCATCAAAATTTGGGATGTTACATTGGACTCATCCATGAAACTTGATCAGTGGAGTTTGGAAGGGAACCCGACCTTGTTTGTAGATTTCCAAACATGACGGCCTTTTGTTCATGAGCGTACGCGTGAACTGAATTCACTAGTACACTCGTGAATACATTAATTTCACTATAAAGTTTAGATTTCGATTTTTACAACGGGTTTTAAGTTTACACAATTCTACGATGAACATAGTTCACGATTGTACGAGTGAACTTATAAGTTCGTGCATGAAAACTCAGTTCACTATAAGATTATAAAATCTAAGTTCAGTATAGGCTTGTAAAAATGAAGCCCAAAGCTTATAATGAAGTGAGTTTACGAACATGCGTGTGGCTTAATTATAGTGAATTAACTCCATTTACGATAGTGCAAGTGAATACAGTTAATGCATAAGCTCGTACACTCAATTCACTGTACTCATTATGAACTGAGTTTTACATATGCAAGCATGGAGGGGAGAATAGAACAACTTTGTTTTTTTTTTTTTTTTCCCTTTAAAGGTATTCTTGTATACTGTATAGGGTCCAAAAAGAGCAACCTTATACATGTCGAACGTCGAAAGAGAATATAATATATAAAAATTATAATGATTGATGGGGAAAAGTGTGAACAGTTACCGTGAAGTATATTCTGAAAATGAACGGTTATTTTAAATTGGAAACTCTTTTGGTTGCAGCATCCAATATATGTTTGACACATAGTTATTGAGTTTTCTGGGGTTCATGCCTTTCCACCCAAAACCCACGTAATAACTAAAATAATGCATAAATTTGTGTTGGTCACTTTCTTGAATTGCGGTAAAAATAAATATTAAGGTGACTTTTTTTAAAGTCTTTAACTGCCTTTGGATGCTCCCGGAAGCCACTGTATCACACTATTATTAAAAAATGAAAAAATCGGAAAAAAAGAAACGGTGATAGAAAAGTAGTGAGGATATGGAAGAATTTTTTAGTCTGGTCGGCTAGAGAAAAGAGTATCTAATCTAGTAAAATTTATGGAGAGACTTTTTTTAGTATAATAATAATAATAATAATAATAATAATAATAATAATAATTTTTCTTCAAAGTAACTATAACCTTTTCTTTTTTAAGGAGAAAACCTTGGGTGTGTATTTGTACTTTAGATATTGGTTACGGGTTACCCTAAACCATAAATGAATGCTACAAGTGATAGTCATTCTATGTGAGTCTCCTTTATTAATTTGTTAAAGCTCTCTAACGATCGATGTGCATGTCATTGGGAAATCTGAGAAGGTTGCATGAACCAACAGAGAAGGGGGTTGGTTGGGTGGGAAGAAGGATTACAATTAACCTGCTTCAGAGTCAAACAATAACTTGATTTCCTGGCTAGAGTTAAATTAATTCAATATATATAATTAAGCTCCCAGAGTCTTTCTCTTAAGCATTATATAATTAAGTCATGTTAGATTGCTCATAGCTCTGTTTCAAGCATTGTGCAATGCTCAAACTTGTAGGCAAACATCAACACAAAGTTGCCGATATGGATAATAAATGTTGTCAAAAATTATAATTTTCTACGATTTGTTTCCTTTTTAGGTTGATTCTTAGTAAGTTTAACTACCCCATAGATTATTGAATAGATTTCTAGGTTAAAAATTGTAATTCAGTCCCTAAATTTTAGTTAATTTAAAATTAGGTCTTTTTATTTTAATCACATCTCAGAATTTATAATATATCGTTACATCTTGTCAAAAAAAAATATATCGTTACAAATAATAATTGAATATATTGTTATCATTTAAAAAGTTAAAAAAATAATATTCTAAATTATTCTATTAATCATAAAAATGCAACTTTGCACATTTATATATGTTCTGGATCTGATCTATATATATCCTCCAAATCATAAGTGTTAGGTTAAAAAATCTGACTATACAAAATTCTCTTCTTTTCAAACTCTAGTCGTCTCTCTCAATTTTCTCCTTATTCTTCTCCTCTTTCTTGCTCACATAGATCTATCTTTTATTTCTTTTTTTTTTCTTGATTCGTCGTCTGAGTGCGACGTTATTGGTGTTTATCATCTTCGTGCGACGTGTCTTTGATTTCCCGTCTTGTCTGTTCGTTTGGTTCAGATAGATAGATAGATAGATAGATAGATAGATAGATAGATAGATAGATAGATAGATAGATAGATAGATAGATAGATATATAGATATATAACCTTCGATTGATTTCAGATTCAACCAATGACTAGAGCCTCAAAGTTCCAGATTCAGAAGCATGAGTACTCCAGTGACTTTTATTTCGTCACAATTGTAGGCATTTTGTCGTTTTGCGCTATTAATTTAGGTGTTGTGAGTTTGTTCGCAGATTGATCCTTTGTATTTTTAGCAATGCTCAAATTGTATTATCAACGATCTAATCTCTCTATTTTTTTTTGGTCAAGATCTAATCTCTCTATTTGAATGAATAAATATCCTTTTTAGTGTATATATATATATATATATATATATATATATATATATATATATATATATATATGTTTTGGATTGGGCCACGACACCCACTAAGCGAACTGAACCCGGATCAGCCCAACGACCAGGATCCATGTCAATGACCTAGTATTTCATATCGGGCCATGAGGTACATGCGCATAATTGGACATAGACCAGCTCAATTCCTTGGATCCATATCCAAGACCCAACTCATCAAGCCTCAACGGCTCAGATTCACCCGAACGATCCAACGACTCAGAGCTAGTATAATGACTCTATAAATACTGGCTCGCATAGCCACAAAAGGTACGCATTACGCATTTTCTGCATACTCTATGATTCTCTACTGACTTGAGCGTCAGAGTGTCTTTGCAGGTACCACCCCCCTCTTGCTCAAAACACGCGAAGATTCGACCCAACAGGAGCACCACCAACTGCAGTCTCATATCAACCTAGAAAGACAACAAGGTACAAAACAATTAATATAGAAATGTGAAAAATATTTTTTGTTTTAAACATTTATACCAAAATAAATAAAACTAAAAGTATCTTTTGGTCAAAAGAAAGTCTTAAAATATCTGAAAATAAGAGGTAGTTCGTAAAAGTATGTGATAACGGTAAAATTACTTCCTAAGAATTTATAAATAGTTCCTTACGGAGATTAATATATAAGATACGTTTATTAAAAATTAATTGGGTGAAAATTTAAGAATACTAATACAAATTTAAAATTGTAGAGTTTTCAAAAAAAATTATATAGAGATACTAGTACACTTTCTTTTTCAGGGGGTTCAATTGAACCCCTGAACCCAACCTAAGTCCATCGCTGAATACAAATGGACAACAAAGCTGCTTAGGATCGTGACACCCTCACAAGAAAATGAGCGACACATTTTTTTTAATATATAAAAGAAAATAAGGATTGGATTTGGGCTATTTATATTATATCCCACACTTTAGAATCCTCATGAATATATCATGATGGTGACAAGGATTTGCAGAGAATATTTCGTTTATGGGCGCAGTGCGTCACGAGAACACATGGATAATATTGTACGTAACCTTAGCATGAAAGAGCTAAGGGTACCTTACAAAAAGAAAAAAAAAAATTAAATTTTGTAAGAAATGGGTTATATTATATGATTACCCCACACAATCAGATAATATACAAAACAGTTATGTAGAAACTTTGTATTAACTCTCTATGAAAATGGCATAGCAAGTTGCCCTATACTAACAATTAATCAATTCAAAAAGAGATCCAAAGGGAGTAGAGAAGACTCCACAAATAACTTCCACATTTTTTTTAAAATTCCTCATATTCAATAAACATGAAAGAACTTAGAGGATAGATCAAGTTGGTTTCCAAAAAACGTGTCAATTTGGGCAATGGGGAGGGATGGATGTTTCTCCATATCAAATTAAATCATATAGGCGGAATAAATACCCGCCAAAAAAAAATAAACCTACCAAAAAAAATTATACATAACTAAAGTACCAAAAATATTTAACTATGTACCGCCAAATATCAAGACTATCAAAATTAGTTTTTGAAAGACAAACTGGTTAGAAGTTAGTGTGTTAGTTGTTAGAGAGGTGGGGGAAGTGGGATTCGAACCCCGTACCAATTGTTAGGACTTAAGCACATGAGGATAGTCCAACCCAAAAGACTAGTCCGTTAGGTGGGAGAGTCTCATGGCTTAAGTACCACATTGAATCTCCTTAGCTACTAAATGTGGGACTCCTAACATTGCCGCCCCCTTGAGGGCTGACGTCCACGACGACTTTCACTCTATCGGCACTGACCCGGTGGCAGCCCTTTCCTTTTTGGCGGCTTCACTCACCTATCAGTATTCTGTGGAACACCTTTCTGGGACTATCAAGATTATTGATTTAATTATGTTTTTATAAGCATTTATCAAACCAACAAAGAAAATACGTGAAAAGCTTTGTATAATTAGGACCCTTTTGGATAAATAGCTTAATTAAACACTTATGACATAAGCGTTTATCATATAAGTGGTTATGCATAAGTTGGTTCTATAATAAAGAATAAAATAATGTTAAATTATTTTTCTATAGAAGCTATACGCCGTTTTCATAAGCTATCTTAGATAGCTTATGAAAATTAGCTGAAAACAACTTATGAACATCTCATAAATTATTTTCATAAGCTCCCCCAAAAGTCGCACAAGTACTTAATCCAATAGATAAGCCGAAATAAGCCGATCCAAACGAGCCACAGGTACTTGTATCATGTGCGGGAATTTTTTGGAGTCCTATGCTGCAGGTTTGCTTCTACGATTTAGTATGCTATTGTCAACTGATTGGAGTTCGACTTTGTGATGCAGTAGGATCTTTCGTCCTTATTTATTCAATTAATTCATGTCAGTGGCCCACGTAGGGGTAGACGTGATTTGTTACTCATCTAACATACTACTCTCTGGACCATTTGAAATTTGAGAAACAATTGTTTTTTTCTAGAAGTGTATCTAATTATTTTGAGAGATCTTTTGACAAAATCATTAGCGAATTTAGGCGCTAAGGAGTGGGGCGCAATTGGCTCATAAGATGAAAACAGGTTACTTAGTGTGGTTGGTAACAACACCTGTTTCCCTCATAAAAAAAGGAGGTTGCCCCAAATTTCAGTATTTGTACAAAATAATAAAAGACATAAGACATAACATTTTCCATAATAAAAAAAATAAGAGAGAACATTTAGTGCTACTTTTATTCTTTTATTCTCCTAATTTTATTATTTCGGCATCTTCTATTACTAAATAGATACATAAAAAGCTTAAGTATCTTGTGCTATTTTTGGAGTAAAGGCCCTAAAAAGTCTTTTACAAAAAAAAGACCTCTTTAGTCTCTAAAAATGAAAATTACTAATTTTACAATTTAAAAAAAAAATAAAAAATACACTGGTCAAACTAGGCTCTGAAGAAAATTAAAATATCTTTAAAATTATTTTAAAATAATTAATTCAACCAACATTTAAGTAACAAATAGATACTTTTCATTTTTTGCAAACTAAATAACGCTCTATTTTTTGTATCAACTCGAGTTCCTACTCCTTTTACCCTGAGAATATGTATTTTGTAAATGTTTATAATATTTCCTTTTTAGAAAATGTTTGGTTATCCATTTCCCCCACTGTCAAAAAATTGTGGATCTGCCACCATAAATTATCTCTATCTTGGTGATGATTCCAGACTAGAGGTAATTCTTTCTCTTATTTATTTTATGAGTGGTATGCTGATTTTATTGACAGTGTTTCTAGGAGGTGGGTAGCTCTGCAGGTTTCTTCTTATGATGGTTGTTATATATATATATATATATATATATATATATATATATATATATATATATATATATATATATATATATATATATATATAGAGAGAGAGAGAGAGAGAGAGAGAGAGAGAGAGAGAGAGAGAGAGAGAGAGAGAGAGAGAGAGAGAGAGAGAGAGAGAGAGAGAGAGAGAGAGAGAGAGAGAGAGAGAGAGAGAGAGAGAGAGAGAGAGAGAGAGAGAGAGAGAGAGAGAGAGAGAGAGAGAGAGAGAGAGAGAGAGAGAGAGAGAGAGAGAGAGAGAGAGAGAGAGTAACTATTTGTAACTATTGTAAAGTTACTCCACTTAATATCTATTTGTAGACATCAAATTTTACCGATCCAACCGTTGAATAGTTTCATATTATCATGATGATCATGCATACCAAAAACTATTGAAATTGAATATCCGTAGCTATAGAATCTTATTGTCCCTATTTTACTTGTATTTTTAAAATCATAATATACGTTGCTTCAAAAAAAAATCATAATATACGTTGAATTTAACTTATTTGATCTACTCAATTAGAACTATGAACTTAACGGTTGGATCGGCAAAATATAAATGTGTGAAGAGATATTAAGTGGAGTAACTCTTACAAGAGTTACTCTTGGAGTAATATATATATATATATATATATATATATGGTGGCAACTTCGTTACCCACTTTAAAAATGTGAGTACCAACACTTAGATGATCACGTGTGTCAAAGATTTAAGAGCATACGTGTTCAATTTTTGCCAACTCATTTAACAAGGGTCAGTTTTAAGAAATTGCATATTAACTCTAATTTTTATACATAATTTCCATTATGCCCAATTGCTCATCCTCTCCACTAAATTTCCTTTTTCCTTCTCTCCACTAAAATTCATTTGTTCCTCTCGTCTCCACCATCATCGCTCCCTCTTTCTTATCACAACACTCATTCATTTCCCTCCTTCCTCATCACCATTCCTAAACCCCAAATTCAAAAGGTTTCGAAACTCCCCCAAATTCTGTTTCATGTCATCTCAAATTGAAGAAGGGAACATTATTCGTTAATGTTTTTTTTGGTTGATGAATTAAAGTGGTTTCATTTTAAAAATGCTAAGCTGCTACATAGTTTTGGAGAAGGGAACATTATTCGTTAAGGATAATACGGAGAAATAGAGCAATGGAACTCATAGAATAGAACAAATCAATTCAATAGCTTTAGGTCTTTGATATAGCCATTGTTCTTGTAATAGACATAATCTATCTGATAGGTTTTACAGTTTGAAATCCTTGGTTATAGATGACGGTTGTCGAGGCATATGTTGGGAGGGCTGACTCATCAAAGTTTCATCAAGAAGCATTATCTCTGATATATGAAGGCATTGCACAAAATAATACTGGAAATGTTTTTGTGCCTAAGGTCTGCCTTTATTTGTAATTTTAACTTCTGTAACTAGCATTCCATTTAACATTGTGATATTTGGTGCTAATTTTATACAAGGATTTTTTCATAGTCTTGATGTAAGTTTTTGTTCAAGAGAAACTGTATCATGTAACTCTTCATATAAACAACTACATAGTGCAATAATATGCTCACTTTTAGACAATGATCATGTGTTGTTTTCATTTTTCTTAATTAGGGTGAAAGAGCAAGATTGGTTTTTAATTGTTTCCCTCAATTAATTGTTTCCCTCAATCACGTTTTCTCAATCACGGTTTTATGAAGAAAAAAAACCTACTATAATTTATTTTTTGAACAAAAAAAAGATTTGCTTTCATTCATTGCATTAATTATCAAGATTGGTTTTTATTTATTGCTGCCAATCAATTATAACTGGTTTTGACAACTCACCCAAGTGTTGGTACCACAAAATTTTATACTAGGTACATTAGAACTCACCTATATATATATCTATATTATATATAACCATGAATCTGACACCTAGGCATCCACCTAATCAGCCACGTCAATAAATATGTCAGCACCAATTAAATCCACCTCAGCATGTTATTTCGAAATATATCAAAAAAAAGCAGAAGCTGGGAATCGAACCCATTCCCCCACACTGTCACCTCCTAATGCTGACCATTTGAGCTACCACAATTTCATGTTACTAAAGCATATTACATAATGTTTATCCTATTATTTCTTTTATTGCAAAACTTTTTACCTACTTTTTATATCTATTTATTATTTATTTTGATACATGTATATTTGTTATTATATATTACATTTATATATTATATTTATTTACCATCTAATATTTTGTATCACATTCCATAGATTTTATTCTATATATTTACTAACTATAATATTATTAAATATGAGTATTTTTTTTAACAAATGGACAGATTGCCCAAATTTATTAATAAAAAAAGAAAAAAAAATAGAGAAAAGCGAATGGGGGACTAGACCAAAATCCTTGCCAACAGAAAAGATCAATATTAAATATGAGTAATTTTATCCATTTCAACCTTTTTTAATTCTCATCTTATAAATAATGTTATATATTAAAAATGTTTGTCACCTATTTTTGTATTCAGCTTGATGCACATACAATTAGAATCAATATACAACTTTGATCGATCAGTATATTTGTAGTTTATAACGTTTGGGTATTATCTTACGGTGTCTAAACAAATGAATTTCGACCCGTGCTGGCAAAAGAGTCAAAAGAAATGTTATCATTCAAAACAAATGAAGGAAAACATATTTTAAATAGTATGACACGTCACTAATTACATCATCAATGATTTTATTCCACATCATCAAGTTAATTCGCTGAAATATATACCAAAAATGTCAAAGCAGGGAATCGAACCCATCCCCTCTTGAATTCAATGCAATTCTTAACCAAGTCAACTACCTAACTCTGTTGTTTCATAAGCGTAACACATTATTGTTAAACCATTCTTGATTGTTATTTAAAATAAAAATAAAAATCTTGGTACATTATTTTATATCTCTATGATATATAACCATGGATCTTTCATCTCACCATCCACATAGTATGACACATCACTAATTCATCATCAAGTTAACTCATTTGAAATATATACCAAAAATGTCAAAGTTATCATCAATAGATGATTATGTATTACTATTTAGAGTTTTAGATATTAATCTTTATATAATCTTAAAGATTTTTATATAAACATTGCATCTACGAATAAGACTAGATTTTTCATATTCTAATAATCCTCAAGTGTTAGTTTGATATTTCCCGCTTATAGTTTCTTTATAGGAATATACAAAATACCATAAGGGTTCTTTTCATAATATATATATGTACATATATTAAATATTCAAAATTAACATTTAAATAGTCAAATAGTATATAAAATATTCACTATATATAAAAAAATAAATAAATGTATAAACATATATATTATATATCATAACGAATTGATAAAAGCGAGTGTACAAAAAATCGACGTGTCATATAACACACTAAAAAAATACAATCGCATTTTTAAAGGTGCCAAAAATAATTTAAAATTTTATGGCAAAATGAGATGTATACCAATTGCTTATAACAATAAAATTGAATTCCCACGAGTTCACACGCTTAGAAAACAAATTATGAATGATATATTACAAAATAGATGTTCCTTTCGCCATTAGTAATAGTAATGTTCTTTTCTATATATTCATTCGAATACATTAGATGATAATCATATTTTCATCCTGGTTTCAATTTTCGTTTAAGTACTTTGTTTGAATATATAAGCGACTACCGCGGCGCGGAGACTTCAATGTTGGCCGGGTTGAGCTCGATCAGATTCCCTACTCGTAGTCTCACGAGATCAAAGAATTGTATGATGCTAAAGGCAGCGTCTTTGAAAAGTTATCTAGCAGAGTGAAGAACTGCTTCAAGCGATTCGGCCAAGAGAAAGTGGTACATGTGCCTCGGACCGAAAATGTTCGGCGGATATCTGTCGAAGCGGCAGTACCAAAACTCCGAGGAATCATAGAAGTGTGATTTAAGATTTCATTAAATAGGCCGCGTTTCAACCAAGCCAAATCGATCGTTGGCGTTCTAATGTCGTAGCAGTTGATTGGATCGCCCCATCCTCGAGGTATATTGTGGAAGGAGAAGAGTAGAAGCGATCCAAAGCAAGCTAAGTTGAGTCGACTCAGAGCGACCAAGTACTGCTGTTATAGAAGTGAAGGTTTGCAGAAGAGGATTCTCCTCTCCATTGCTAAGGTGTCTTCGTCGGTCCGGCCGACCATGTGTTGAGGACATTCATGAAGGTGTTTGTAGGAGTCACGGGCGCTCGTTCCATTGCAAAAAGGGCTCTCGGGGCGGCTACTATTGGCCCGACCATGGGCGAGGACGCCTTGAAGAAACTTCGTTCGAAGTGCAAGAAATGCCAAGTGCATGCTTTGATGTCCACATTGCACCCTCACCGAGTTACAAAGTCTTGTCTCACCTTGGCGTTCGCACGGTGGGGCATGGATCTTCTAGCCTGTTTCCACTGCTCGAGCCGGTTCAAGTTCTTGATCGTGGCGATGGAGATTACTTCACTAAGTGGATCGAGGCGAGCCGCTTTACAACAATCACATCGGCCAAAGTCAATGAAGTTCTTGGACGGTGTGTAACTAGCCGTTTGGGGATTCCCAAATGATTGATAACGGATCGCGGCACCAGTTCCGCAGACAAGAGATTCGAGAGAAATGTTGGCGACTTAGGGTGAAACAGCGTTTCACCTCGTGTCGAACACCTACTTTTTTATTAATTTAATTTTCCTTCATTTAATTATTACAAAACATTATAAGACAAGAAACAAAATCATTTTCTGACAAAACCATTTTCTGACAAAACCCACATCCCAATTGAAATTGTAATATATAATTTTATTTTATATATATATATATATATATATATATATATATAAATCTAAATTTAATTTCCTACTATTATATAAATATTTAAAATAGTTGAAGTAAATACCTTATATAAATATAAACAAATGAATTTAAGTAAATACGTCATATTGTGTGTAAAAATATAATATATATATATATATATATATATATATATATATATATATATATATATATATATATATATATATATATATATATATATATATATATATACTCAACTCAACTATATATTATTATCTCTATGTTTACTTTTAAAAGAAAATACTTTTTATTATTTTTTTGCTCGATCGGCCTGAAATACTACTGCTTTTCAAAACAAGGTGCATTTTTTTTATTAAAAAAGTGAACTGTTAAAGGCTTTTAAAATATTTGCCAAAGAAAAGGCCCCTAAAAACTTTGGCCGGCAGTTTGACATCATGATAATCGGATCGATCGATGCATCAACAATCTATTAACCCTTAAGGGGAGAATGACTCATATGAACAAATGTCCAAACTAAACAAAATAAAGAGCATATAAACTCATAAAATTTCTACCACGGCTTCTGCGGATGAGTCATTTGTCCCTGCCCCAAGTACTGCGGATGTTGGTACGCCTTTCATGAAGTCGGCTAGCACATCTGCAGCTAGCCGAACGGGTAGTGATTCCACTCAGCCTCCCACCATCAGGCTTGATTCGCTTTCTGCTCATAGTTCTCCTATTAACTCTTTGGAGGAGGCTTCTTTAACCCAATCCCCCACGACTCAGCTAGATGCCCTCCCTTCTAACGCTGTGGTGGTTCCTGATCGTACCTTGACCAATGAAGTGTTGAAGTGTGTTGTTTCGTCAGATGGGCCGGTCGTTGAAGGAGTGAAAGGACCGGTCCTGGCTTCACGCGTTGAGCACCTCGGGTGGTACCGCAAAAGACACTCGACGATCTAGTGAGAGGTCGCTCGGCGCGATAGCACAAGGTTAGAGAACGTGCACGATGCCATATGCGAATGGCGATATATACCGCGCGAGGTCCGACCGCTTTCGCGAGATTTTCGGCCGGCGAAATGCGCTCCCAGCGGCGTGTTTGGGCCGACGAGATGGGTCGGGCCGCAGTCCAATCGCTGCTGGCGATCCTCGTATTTGGCCGATACACCCGAAACGATTGCCCCCAAGCCTAGGTCGCTTAAGAGCGGGCGGAGGCTTGAATTGATGCCCCCAGGAGTGAGGTTATTTTGATGAAACGGACGCGGCCGTTTGCTTTTTTGATAGGGCGGTGTCGACCGCTCGCCAACCATCGGCCGTGCTGGCGCGACGGTTGGTCTTCACTGACATTCCAGACATGACGTTTGGTGTTTCCAAGGCTGTCTGGAGACAACCATTGGCGAGAAGGTGAAACGTTGCGACGCTTCGTCTCCCGGTCCCCTTCGCGCCATGAATCCGCACTATAAATAGCCCTTCAGCTGAGTTCATTTCTCACACTTCCAAGAATTGCTCTGCCAGCGACCGACTTGTCCGCCGCCGACTTGCATTCATAGCTGTTTCCGTCTACTAGCGACCGATCCACCACATCTGTTCAAGGTATGGATCGATCTTTACTTTTACTTTCTGAACTTGAGTCTTTTTCTTTTGAAAGTATTTCGTACTTTTCCACGCCTCGTGATAGGGGTGTCGTGTCGAGGATGGCCAAATCGCCTCTCTCATGAGTGTTCTCGCTCGATCGACCGACTCGTTCCTCTATCATCACGTGTGTTTTTGCATGCCACGGACGAAACCGACCGCCAGATTCCCTGAAAACCACCGCAATCCTTTGCTACATATATGTCGAGGCCGGGCGAGCCCAATCCCCACGAGGCGGAGTCTAAGTCGTCTTCGGGCGACAAAGGTTCTAGCTCTTCAAGCAGTTCTTCGAGCAGTACGAGCTCGAGTTCTCGCTCTTCCGGTCGAGGATCGGCCAGCTCAAAGAGCCCTGGTTCCAGGTCCGTCCATTCTGAGGAGCGGCCGTGCAACACTCCAACGCCAGAGGACATCGTTTCTCGAGCGGAGGGAGGGGAAGAAGATGTCGATGTGATTATCATTGACGATGATGAAGCGCAGAGTTCCGTCCCAGTCGCGGACGAGGAGATGGCACAGCCCGCAACCAGTAGCTCTGGTCTGGAGGTAAACATCGGAGGATCGAACGAAGGGTCGGCCGAAGTACAAGCAGACGTAGCCCGAGATGTATCTGACATGTCTTGGGTATCGGAAACTCTTCGCTCTTATAGGAGCATCATCACTGTCGGCCATGTCGCTTTGCCCGACCTGCGGAGCCGCCTCGACGATTCACCGGGCTGGAGGGTGAGAGGCATGAAGGACGGCGAAGATATTGCAACTTATTCTCCCAACTTCAAGTTCACGATGTATCGGCTCGTGTTCGAGAGGATGAATATCACCCCTCCTTTTACTGAATTTCAACGTGACGTTCTGCGTCACATCGGGGTCGCCCCTTCTCAACTCCATCCTAACGCATGGGCGTTTCTGAAAATCTTCGAAGTCCTCTTGACTAAGCTGGGTCGGCCGGTGTCGGTCATGCTTTTCTTTACTCTCTTTGAGCTGAGCTGGCTCAGGGAGAAGGCTAACAAGGAGAAGAGGGAGCAAGTCTCCTTTAAGATGCAGAAGACTCATCACCGGTTCTTCAAAGCGTTCCAGGAGTCGTTGGGAGCGGCCTGGAGAAGCCAGTATTTTTGGATCGTTCCCACTGAGGAGGCTGGTAAGGTCAGACGGGAGGTCCAACCGGACGGAATGCTCGGTCCCCACTACTTCCCATCATGTGGAACGAGGCCCACTTCGCAGCGCGCACAGGGATTACATTTACACCGCTCGGCGACTTGGGCGAGGCCGACACGGAATCCTCGAAATGATCAAGTCTTTAGCGAGCATGATGCGCCCAGACCCCAAAGGCGACATACCTTGTCGTCCCTTTGTCTTGCTTGAGGCCCAGGAACTGGAGGCCGAAATCGGTTTGCTTTTGAACTTTACCTTTACATTTTTGCTGTTAAACTTTTCTTCTAACTCATAACTCGTTATTTTGCTGAAAGAATGGTCGGCAAGAGCTGGGAGGTGCTTGAGTCAGTCCTGAAGCCTGCAGGGGCCAAGAGATATGACGGACCTCGGCCAGGGGATGCTCCTGAGTCGTCCTCCAAGGTGCCCCCCACTCCCAAGGGCCAAAAGAAAAAGCCACCGCTTTCGGTCGCCCCTCGCGATCGACGATCGCTCCGCCAAGCGGATAAGGCTCGACGATCGGAACATGGATTCCGCCAAGGCCGACCTTCCTATTCTCTCGCTTGAGGGTTTAGGACAGGTCGAACTCGAGTGGTTCAGGAAGAAGCCGATGGAGGTCTGTGCTTCTCTCTGCTTGGGGATAAATAAGATCATGACCGAGCTCGGGGCCGAAGCTGAAGGTACTTTACTTTTTCAGTTCATTATTTCTTTTATCTTAGATCGACCGACTAATAGCTGGACGATCTCTGCATTTCAGGGGCTCGTCTTCGCTAAGGTCGCTTTGGACCGAGGCGCAGTAAAGTCACGACAAGCTTGCCAAGGCCAAGAAAGCTCTCTTCACGGGCGAGGGGAGGACCGCCAAACTTGCCAAGAGGAATAAGGAGCTCGGTGGGCAAGTGACAAGTCCAAGAACGACGTTGAAGCCTTGGAGAAAGATAAGGCCAGTGAGGTCGAGAATGCCGAGTCAGCGGGCGCGAAAGTTCAACTGGTGGCCCAGGCCGGTAGGGAGGCAGCGATCGAGCAGTTCTACAACGCTCTTGGGCAGGTGCGGGCATTGAATCCAGACTTGAGCATCAATTTTGATGAGAAGATGGTAAATCCCGCCCATTACGTTGCGGAGAACAAGATCATGCTGCCTGAGCAAAGAGATGAACATGGAAATGTTGTTCGCCCGGCCACGATCCTCTTCTGAAGCCTCTGAAGCCCGCCTGCGAGCGGTGTTTATCTTGTAATAGTTTAACTTGCCTTCGGGCGCAACAATTTTCCTGCCTTCGTGCAGTTTTCAATTAGTGGGCGCTCGGCTTCGACCGGGCGTCCCTTGTTTGTAATGACAATTTCTTTTCATTTAATTTGTTTCTCATTTCGTCTATTTCGCGTAGTTATGTCTGCATATTTTGTATATTTATTTGTACAAGTTTTTTCGAACTTATAGGCCGCTCGGCGACCGTTTCGTGCTATTTCGAAAGCGCTCGTCTATGGTTGGGCCACTTCGACGGCACTCGATTGGGATCATTTCGATGACCTCTCGAGGCAGGTCGTTTCGACGGCCTGTTATGATGGGTTATTACTTAACCCTTGGGCCATTTTCGATGGCGCTCGTTTGAAATCAATTCGGTGGCCGTCGCTTGTGTTGCGGCTCGGTGGCACACGCCATGCATCGCTTCGACGACACGAAGTTTGCGGGTTATCTAACCGCGGGCCATTTCGATGGTTTCCGAGGTAGATCGTTTCGACGATCCGATCAACTTTGATAAATCTTCCATCGCTCCTTTGCCGCGGGCAATCTTGAGCGACCGGCCATACATTCTTGCGAGAAAGTAAAGAACACATCATCTTTCTAAAGGTCAGGCCTCTGTAAAAAACTCAGTGGGAAAAAGAGCGCCTGCCTGCTTTTCATTTATAGGTCGGTCGTTCATTACATTCAAATTGTTCATTACATTCAAACGTAATATTTTCTAAGCTTCTCTGCATTCCATGTTCTGGGGATAGTCGCCCCATCCATGGTTTCCACTAGTAAGCCCCCTTTCCGATCTTGTTGATGACCTGTATGGACCTTCCCAATTTGGTGCGAGCTTCCCTTGGCGTGCATTCTTATTTCCTACGTCGGCCCGTCTTAGAACGAGCTGACCGACCGTGAAGTCTCTCTTTTGCACGCGAGTATTGTATCTTGCTGCGACCTTCTGTTTGATCAGTTGCTCTCTTAGTGACGCTTGGGTGCGCAACTCCTCAATTAGGTCCAGCTTCTTCTCGAATAGCTCTGGCCGTTGTCAACCACCGTAGGGGATTTGAGGTTCTCCAATTCGGTTCACCCATTTCTATGGGTATGACAAAGACGGTCCCATATACCGCCTAAAGGGGACTCCGGCCGATGAATGAGGAGTCGCCCCAGAGGCCCAAAGAACGGATCAGAACTCTTCGACCCGTTCCTTTCGCTTCATCGAGTCTTCGCTTCAAACCTCGTAGGATAACTCGTTGGCGCCTGGCCGGCGTTGGTCCGAGGTGCTCGACCGAGGTGAAACGCCGCTTTTTTCCCTAAGTCGCCAACATCTCTCTCGAATCTTTTGTCCGCGAATCGGGTGTCGTTGTCGCTTATTAGTTCTTTGAGGATCCCAAAACGAGCCAACACACACCGTCCGAAAAATTTGCTTACTTTCGCCGAGGTGATGGTTGCAAGAGGCTCGGCCTCGATCCACTTCGTGAAATAATCCACCGCCACGATCAAGAACTTGAACTGGCCTGGAGCAGGTGGAAACGGGCCTAGCAAATCCATGCCCCACCAAGCGAACGCCGAGGTGAGACAAGACTTTGTAATTGCGTGGAAGGTGCAATGTGGACATCGGCGTATGTGTACCGCATTTCTTGCACTTCTGAACAAGCTTCTTGGCATCATCATCCATGGTCGGCCAATAATAGCCGGCCCTGAGAGCCTTCTTAGCTATGGAACGAGCGCCTTGATGACTTCCACAAACACCTTCATGAATGTCCCTTAGCACATGGTCGAGTCGATGTAAGACACCTTAACAATGGAGAGGAGAATCCTCTTCTGTACAACTTTCCTTCTATTACCGAGTACTTGGTCGCTCTCACCGACCAACTTTGCTCGCCGGATCGCTTCGGTTCTTCCCTTCAAACAATGTATCTCGTGATAGGGGCAATCCAATCAATCCGTATTGACACACGTAACCGCCAACGATCGCTTGGCTTGGTTGACACGCTCGGCCGGTTTAGCGTCTCCTGAATCAGACTTCTGTGATTTCCCGGCGTTTTTGTACTTGCCAGCTTTGATAGTATATCCGCTCGAACATTTTCGGTCCGAGGCACATGCAGAACTTCACTTTCGGCCGAATCGCTGAGCAGCTTTCTTACTTTGGCGGATAACTTTTCAAAGACGCCATCCTCGGCGTCGTATAATTCTTTAATCTGCGAGACTACAAGCAAGGAGTCTGATCTGAGCTCGACTCAGTCGACACCAAAATCTCTGGCGAGCTGTAGGCCGGCTATGCACGCCTCATATTCGGCCTGATTGTTCGAAGTGTGGAACGCAAAAGATAAAGAGACTTCCACAAAGAGGCCATCCGAATTTCTCTAGTATTAGGCCGGCTCCACTCCTTGCTATTGGATGACCCGCTCACGCAAGATCCGTGTCGTTTCACTTTGGTCTTCGGGATTGGAGTCATTTCAAAGATAAAGTCGGCCAACACTGCGCTTTGCGGCCGACACGGATTCAAATTTAACGCCAAATTCATCGAGCTCCACCGCCCACTTTATCATTCGTCCCGCCAGTCCGTACCGATGAAGGACTTGCTGATTGGTGATCGGTCCTCACCACGACACTGTGGGCCACAAAGTAGGTCTCAACCTTCGAGCGTGATCGAGTGCAAGAGCAAACTTCTATTTTTCTCGTACCTCACCTCGGGCCGCAAAGACTTTTGCTAATGAAATAGACCGGATTTTGCTTCGTGTCGTTTTCCACGACCAAAGACCGCACTTAGGACTTCTTCGGTATGGCCAAGTATAAATACAATGTCTCGCCTTCGGCAGCGGCTTGGTCATAATCGTGGGTTGATCAATGCTTGCTTAATTCATTCAATGCACGCCGGCATTGGTCGGTCCATTCAAAATCTACATCTTTCTTGAGGAGTTTAAACAGTGGCAGCGACTTGCAGGCCGCTTTGGGAATGAACCTGGACAGAGCGGCCACCATGCCATTCAGCTGTTGTATTTCTTTTTTAGTCGTGGGCGGCCTCATATCGGCGATCGCCACGCACTTCTCGGGGTTTGCTTCATCCTCTTTCACCGTCGGTGGAAGCCCAAAATCTACCTACCTCACCCCAAAGGTGCACTTCTCAGGATTCAGTCTGAGTGAGTTCTTCCTAGTTTCTTCAAATATTTCCCTCAGGTCGTTCACATGATCTGGGTCGGTCACGCTTTTGATGATCATGTCGTCCAAGTACACCTCTGAGATTCGACCGATTTGCGTCTTGAAAATCTTGTTCATCATCCGCCGTAGTCGCCTCAGCGTTCTTCAGGCCGAAAGGCATCACCTTGTACTGAAAATTTCCCCGATCTATCATGAAGGCTGTCTTGTGTCGATCGGGGGGATACATCGTGATCTGATTGTATCCTGAGTAAGCGTCCAGAAAGGACAGTAGTTTGTAGCCCGAGGCCCCATCGACCAGCTTGTCAATGTTGGGCACGGGGAAGGCATCCTTCGGGCATGCCTTATTCAGATCGGTGTAGTCTACACACATCCTCCACTTTCCATTCTTCTTTTTAACCAACACGACGTTGGATAGCCAGGTCGTGTATTTGATCTCTTCTATAAAATTGGCCTTTATGAGGTCCTCAACGGCCTTTGCAGCGGCTTGAGATTTTTCCTCGCTCGAGTACGCCTTCTTTGAGCGGACCGGCCAATTCTTCATCGATCGAAAGTTGATGGCGAAGCTACTTCGATAGGGATGCCGGGCATGTCTGATACCTGCCATGCGAACAGGTCAGCATAGTCTCTCAAACATTGCACAAGATCTTGCTTCACTTGCTCTGGTAGGTCGCTACCGAGCTTAACTATCTTTGTTGGGTCGTCTCCCAACTGCACATCTATTAGCTCTCCATGAGGTTCTGGCCTTTGCAACCTGTTTTTCAGCTCTCGGGCTAAGTCATCATCGGTATCCTCTGGGTCGCTGTCTGGATCATACCGAGCATCCAAATCAGTGACGTTGACTTGATGGCCTTCACCAATTGCTTTCAACATTTGGGCCAAGGTCTACCTCATCACAAATTTGTTGATACGCATCGTGGCACCGCTTCACGCCTCTCAGGTCGGCCGCCGTGGTAACTACCGTCGTCTTTCTTTGTAGAATTTCATCTTCGGATGTACTCGTTGATGCCACTACGGCCTCTAGCTTGCCCGAGTGGCTCGCCTACCAATTATACAATCGATAGCATGATTTGAGGGGGAGTACGAGGAACGCCGTGCGCGACCGTCCCCGCATAAAGTGCTATCTCCAATCGTCGCCACCAAATGTGACCATGAGTTCGATCGTTCCCAATGGGTAGGTGATCGCACCATTGAAGCCCGTTAGGGGAGTAGGCTTGGCCTGGGGAATTATCTCGCTCCAATCGACCTTAATCTTGTCAATCAAGCCTTCAAACATGATGTCGGCCGAGCTACCTTGGTCGACTAGAATCCTTTGAACTTCAGTATTGGCCATAACTGCCCTAATTACCAACGGAACATAATCGCTTTGGCTCGCCATCGTGCGCGTGTCGCTATCTCCAAACGAGATGGGGGGTCTATTCGAGACCGGTGGGACTGTTGATGTCGAACCGACCATCAGGAGCTCGTCCCACTTTCTTTTTGCGGCTTTATTTTATTCTCTACGGTCCAACGGGTTTCCACCGTGAATGACCATTGCAACGTTGCGACCTCTGGATCGTGGGACTTCTCGATCTTCAGACCGGTCTTTGTCTTGGACGCTTGAAACAACTAAAGCACCCTTTCCCCTGTCAGGATCAGTTTCTTTCTCTTGAGGTCGGTCGCCTTCCTCCGACCTCACATACTTTCCCAACTTTCCTTTCTGAATGAGCTCTTCGATATCATCTTTGAGTGCCATACAGTCGTTAGTATCATGACCCTTGCTTTTGTGGTAACGGCAGTATCTTTTAGTCTGGTCGTGCCCCTTCTTGAGCACGAGTGGATCGGGCGCTTTACTCCCACAAACTCATTATTTTGGCACTCGCTATAGATGCGCAATAGAGGTGTTTAGCCGAGTGCGATGATCGAACTTCTTATCTCGAAAGTCGACCGATTGTCGCGCGACCTTCATGCCCTTTGGCCGCTTTTACTATTTTCTTCTTTAGGTCGTGCGCGCGACGGCTTTCTTCTTCGCCAGAGTTTCTTCATACGCCATGTGGACGTTAGCCCTTGTTAAGAAGTAGCTGAGATCTTGGTAATGATTCAATGTAAACTCTTCGACGAACCGTGGTCCGGTCGAATACCACGCTTCAGATATTTCAACTTGTCCTTGTCTGACAAGTCACGAACGGACTCAGCCTCAGTGTTAAACCGGTCGATATACTGCCTCAGCGTCTCATTATCTCCTTGAACAACAGAGTCCAAGTATTCTTCATATCGAAATTGGCAGCAGTTGGCAGTGTAGTGGGACAAGAACATTCTGACCAGGTCGTCCCATGAAGAAATGGAATTGGGTCGCAGGGACTCCCACCATTCCAATGCTCGGCCGTCCAAGGACTGGGGAAAAAGTCTGCATTTCATGGTCGGTCCCAACTCCCTATAGCAGTAGTAATTATTGAAGTAACGGAGATGCTTGTCTGGATCCCCTCGACCGTCAAACTTGGTGAGATTGGGCGGCTTGCGTAGATCTCTCGGAATTTTGTAACGCCTGATCTCCCTGGAGAACGGGCCGTGCTCGCTCAAATGCCGCTCGACCCAAAGGTTGCATTGCGAGAGCATGCCTCGTTGCCCGGCATTCCATAAAATCCTCCGGATGGGCGGTTGGTGGAAGTTGAGGAGGCCTTACGGGTCGCCGCTCGCTCTCTCTCGCTTGGCCGATGCGAAACGCCCCTTATTCTTCCATTTCGTAATCTTCCACTCTTCTCTCGAGAATCCCAAGACTGCTTCTCGACGACGTGACCGGACGACTCATTGGAGGAGTACCTGCGTGGGTGAGCGCCGGTGTCGAGATCGGTAGCTAGAATCTTCATAATCATAGGACATTGAACGGCGTCTACGCCGCTCGTTCGCCGGGGCGATCTGTGCCCCCGCTTCTTCTTGCCGGGAGAACGATGAGTAGTGCTCTCTCGGCGAAAAATGCTCCTTCGAGAGGGGAGCGGTGTCCGCGTGCGGCCGTGCGGCGCGAAGATTCCCGCTCTCGCCGCGACGCGCGCCCGAATTGACCTCTCTTTCATACCGAGAGATGATGCGCGTCTCTCTCATGCGATCACTGGTTTTTGTTTTGCGGGATCTGCAAAACGGCTGAAAATGACATGGTCCTGCAGAGGTTCTCGAATGCCCGCCAAATCACCGGGCGGCAAGTCTCCGAGAACGGCGGTTGAACTCGTTGGAGGATAGGTCCGCGGCCGCTGTGCACCGGGCGTTCTTGTCGTGGAAGTCTCGAGACTCGTGGGCGGTGGCGCCCGCCCCCGGTCTCGCTGCGATTCTCGCCGGAGGATTGAGTCGAGAAGTGGCCCGCCCGAGGCCGGCCGCGTGGAGCCATGAATGAGGTAGGATAGCGCACGGGCCTCCCACTGTGGTCGCCAATTGATCGTACCTTGACCAATGAAGTGTTGAAGTGTGTTGTTTTTCGACGGATGGGCGGTCGTTGAAGGAGTGAAAGGACCGGGTCCGGCTTCACGCGCGTTGAGCACCTCGGGTGGTACTGCAAAGACACTCCGACGATCTAGTGAGAGGTCGCCGCGATAGCACAAGGTTAGAGAACGCGTGCTGATGCCATATGCGAATGGCGATATATATCGTGTGAGGTCCGACCGCTTTGCGAGATTTTCGGCCGGCGAATTGCGCTCCAAGCGGCGTGTTTGGGCGTCGAGATGAGATGGGCCGGGCCGCAGTCCCAATTGCTTGCTGCGCGATCCTCGTATTTCTTGATACACCCAGAACGCCTCGACATGAGAATTTCAGGGAAGAAGTGGGGGGATGTCGACGAGGTTGTGCTTATTGTCCCAGAACATGTTGCTCTACATCGAACCCAGTAGTTGAATCTGACATGAATATCTTACGAAAGCTCTGGGATGAATCTTCAGATGATGTTGGTGATCCTGTGACCTCTGACTCGCATGGAACAACAGCGTCTGTTCCAGTTGGTCGTTTGTCCAAGTCTAAAAAGAAGAAATTCAGACAGAAACAACAATTGGTTGTTGGTTACAGTACTCGCTCAAGGGTTAATTCTGTCTCTGATTCCTTCTAATCTGGCTTGTTTCTAGCTTGTATATCTAGCTTGAGTCTCTTCTATCTTCTGTTAATTAGATTGGTTATTGTTTAGCCTATAGGCTACAGTGTTTTAGGGGTCATCTTAGTGTCTTTCTATTATTGTTATTTTTTCTATTTTTCCTTTGATGGCAAGGGTTTAGGTCTAGTCCCCCCTTCGTTTTTTCTCTATCTCTTCCCTTTTCTTTTTTTAATAAATTCGGGCAATCTGCCTGTTTGTAAAAAAAACTCATAAAATTTGTGTCATATCCCAAGTAAGTAACTCAATTGACAAGCTAAAAGATACTTGTTGGATTTATAATCAAATTCAAACCTAAGCTTAATTAAAAAAAACCCCAACGGCTATAATTGTAAATAGCACCGTTGGTAGTTACTTAATAAACATGTGGGAAGTTAGAAAAACTAACTAACTACCTAGTTTGTTATTGTAACAAACTTAGTTTGTTGAGTAGCAACAAACTAATTCTAACAGCTAGTTTTCAGCACATATATAAATACATATTGTACATAATAAAAATACAATGAATGAAAGTTTACAGTTTTAAAAAATTCCAAAAGAGTTCTATTCTACTGCTATTTTTCTAATACTCTCCCTTTACGTATGCTCCTGATCTTCTTAGTTCTATCACAAATTCTGGGTTCTGGTTGTACATTCAAGGGTGATTGTACCTCGCAAGACAGTAGAAAACAGTGTTAGAAATTAGGGTTTATGTGACTTAAACCAAGAAAGAAAAGGAACAGAGCTTGAAGGAGAGTTGATTACATGTGTGTGAGGAATCTTGAAGGTGTATGTGATAGAAGTACTCTGGCTTGAGTTTCAAGAGGTGAAACTCATCGGTTCATGCAAACAGAAAACAGATACAAGGAAAATTAGGGTTTTGCAAAATTAACCAAGAGATTAGGGAAAATCCCAAAGGTGTTGTGATTTTACCTGATTGAGGTGTTTGGAATCTTAATCGAGCCTTCCTGTACCTGCAAACACATTGAAAGGAAATTAGGGTTTCTGCATCAGTGTGAAATCAAAAGGATTTTGAAAGGAAAACTGTAAAGGAGAGTTGATTCTACCTTAACGAAGGTGAATCATAAGCTTGATTGAAGAAATCAAGCAGATCTGGGCAAACTAGGGTTTGCGATTTATCGAGGAGTGAGAAGTGGTTTTTGGTGGTCTCTGTAACACCCCATTTCTACCCGGCAATTTATATTGAAAATCAGAGTTTTTTTAAAATTTATTTCTTTAATTCATCCAAACGGGATGCTACACTTACTTCATTAAAACAACCACAAAATAAAACAAAACATCTCTTTAATCAAAATGATACGTAACACCAAATCAAGTGGAAATAGGATCCTCAAAAATATATTATTTTAGTCCACGCAATGGAAAATTCATACGTCACGCAGCGGAATAAAATACAGTCTCAGAGAGATAAAACAGCAGCCTCATCAATAACATAAAAATATCGAATATAATGTTCAACAACCAAAAAGGACTAAACAGCTAGAATCCTAAGCCCATCCCCTAGGTTGCTGATACACCCTCCTGCAAGTGTTAAACAAGAAAAAGTGAGAAAAAATCAACAATACTGAAGTAGTCCACCAAATGAGTGCAAGCAGGAGGTCTCGAGTTCAAACTTGGAAAACTATAACATTTCCTCCTCTCACCACTAATATTATATTGCCTATCAAAAATAAAATAAAATTTGTGTCTTCCACGTAGATATACATTCCAAAGACTCTATACTCTAGAGACCATTCATAAATAGGCAAGACCTATTAGTTGTCCAGACAACAAATCACACCTTCAAGAGATAAACTACGGCTTTGTTGGGTAAGTCTCATCCGTTAGCAGATAACATATTTAACTAGCGCGAATGACGAATAAACGTGTTTGGTAAGTACTAGTGTTTAACATTTTTCAAACACTACTTCAAGTAGTGTTTTTTCAAACGCTATTTATAGTGTATAGTGTCACCCTTTAGTCATTTTTACCCTTATTATTTTACTTAAATTCATTCTCTATCCTAATTAAAATAAACTAAACAATTTTAGATCCCTATTTTTTATGCATAGATTATCTTTAATTTTTATTTTAATTATATTACGATTTTTATCCTTTTTCAGAGTTTACGTGCGTTACATGTCGATTATTATATTGCAGTATGTAAGTAATTGTATGTATATTTAACTATATATATATATATATATATATATATAATTATACAATATTTTTAAAAAAATATGTAAATAAAAATATTAGAATCATAAAATATAAAATTTTAACATCTAAATATCTTGATGTGATTTAATTACCATGAATTTATATCAACAACAATAATAATCATAATAATAATAGTTTATAAACATTTTGTCATATTTTATATGGATTAAACAATTTAATCATGAATTAAATATTTTCTTTTATATCATTTTACATTATTTTTTTGACACAAATTAAGATATGTCATGTTACATTTATCTGCTAGTTTCACCATAAGTTTTACTAAATATATGATTTGTTATCAACTAGTTTATTCTTTATCTGCTAGTTCATCTGCTATCCAATCGCTTATTCATTATTCGCTAATTTTTACCAAACGTAATTTTAATATAGCAGTCATTGCCTCTGATACACAAGGTATGCCCATAAAGTTAAAGCCATTACATATATATATATATATATATATATATCTAGATCCCCCAAAGAATTTGAAAGCATTTGAATCACCCTTGGATGAGAAAAGTGTGGGCAACAATTGAAAGAAAATAAATGGACAAATAGGGTGGCATGACAGGACGTGACCTAACCACCTAAACAAGAGATAGAAAACTGATAGTGAGAAACAAAATATATATGAAGTTTTGTCTCCTTAATGTTATCACAAAGAGTACAAGAAATATCGACCGAGTGAATGATGACACATCTCCCCAAAGAAGTGCCGAAACAATATTATTATAACCTTTGGAAGGTTTGCTTTTCAAAAATCGATCGAGTACTCTAAATCTTGTCCCACATTCTGTTGTGAGCTCTCAGCTATCATCAATAGGACGACATAACTCGACTTCACAACACAAACGAAACCGCACATTCCTTTTCACTTTTAGAGGAATGCACAGTTCTGTGCAGTTCCTAATTTTCTATGTACAGAACCACACATTCCTACCTCATTGCTATGCCATGGATCCTACATTCTCTATATTTTCTTTCAAAACAAATCACAAGACAATCATCCAACTTTTTACTCATTTTCTCTGTTTTTCCTTATTATTATTATTTCATTAATCAAAGATAGTTTCATTCTATATTAAATGGGGCCAAACTGTTGACTGTGTGAATACAGGGAGAAGGAATCCGTATTCTATAACGATCGATCGATATCTTACGGTGAATAATTATATATGTCACTTTGATTTGATGTAGAAATTATAAGCGGCGAATTGTGATTAACTTTTGTCCAAATGAGGCACTAATCATGCTCCACTTATTTTATGCTTTCAATGATGATATGCTTTTTGAGGTTGACCCCTCCACTTGGATCGATGTTGCATCCTTCTATGATTTGACACCCAACCAACCAATCATCTTTTTTCACTGACGTTAGAACCTAGTCAGACACCATGGAATTACTTACATTACAATGCAATTTTGAAAGTTAATTACAAACACAAACACACCCACTTGTTTAATTACACATTATTTTTTAGGGCTAATTAAACTCTCCAAAGTCTATGTCGCAGTTTAAGTTGTCAAGCAAGTAATGAGTGAAACTAATGGTCTAATACGCTATAAAAAATTGATAAAGTAAGAATGTGTACATATGATTTTAAAAGTTATAAACTTTTGTTAAACGCTTTTATAAAACAAACAGTTTTTTTTTTTTTTTTGACAAAAAAACAAACAGTTTATAAAAGCATATAATTAAGGTTTGAAGAAGATCATAGAAGGATGTTATTATGGATCATCAGCTTAATGTATTTCCAATCCCTTCATTATAATCTACTGATTATAAAATTACCTAGTATTATAATCTGTCGATCTTAAGAAACTTAGTATAAACTAAGCTATTCTAAACAATTTAATTAACAAGGAGAATTGTACCAAATCCATTGAGTTTTGATGTGTATGATACCTTGTAGGTAAAAGTCGAACAATATTTGAATTTATTTTAAAATGTTTAAATATACAAAAATGAGGTGTCATGAGTGATTAATTGGTTGTTGGGTGCACTACAAAATTCAATGGGTATGGGAGTCCTCACCATTTTACAAAAAGTGACTTTGAAAAGGCTAATGATTCCGTAAATTGACATTTTCTTGAATATATGATGGATATGATGAGTTTTAACGCTAAGTGGATAAGTTGGATGAAGGCGTGTAACGATATCCATATTGGTTAACGGTAGATCCACGAAGAAATTTTCAATGGAAAGATGTCTTAGGCAGGGTGGTTCATCATCCATTGGCCAATTTTCTCTTTTTGAGCAGCCTAGGGTCTTACGGGTTTGGTTAATAAACCGGTGTAAGTGAAGAATTTTTACAAAGCTATTGTGTGAATGTTGGATTGTCCTACCTGGTTCTCCAGTTCGTAGATGATACTATCACTTGTAGAAATTCGTGGAAGAAACTAAGGTGCCTAAAATCATTTTGAGGGTCTTAGAATTGGTATCAAGACCGCGGGTTAATTTTTTGAAGAGTTGTTTGATGGGACTAAACATCGATGAAGGGTTTCTTTCCGGTGCTTCCCATTTTTTACATTGTTGTGTTGGAAGTATTCCATTCAACTTAATTCTTTGGAATTTCGTGGGTGCAAATCCATGGATAGCTAGCACTTGAAACCCAGTGATTAATGCGAGGAAAAGGTTGTCAACATGGAAGAGTCGCTAACTTTCTATCTGAGGGGGTCACTCTTATTAATTAGGTACTCTCTTGTCTTCCCCTCATTTTACAATGCACCCAATAAGGTGTTGAAAGCACCGATAAAAATCCAACGTAATTTCTTATGGGGTGGTAGTGAAGACTCACCGAAAATGTGAGTAAATTATATGTAACCATGTCCACTTGCGATCAAAGGTATTTTATTTGTATATTTTTTTATAATCAATATTTTATTTGTACATTGTGGTTGTTATATATTGACTACTACTCATATGATTGTTTCATTACAAACATTATGTATAAATTTGTGTTACCGTATTTTGGTTGTGTAGTATTCTAATATTTAAAAAAATTGTGTCCTCGAGGGGTGGGGGAATGGTCTCCATCTCCGAATTGACTATGGGGTAATTTTCTGTCCGTCCTCATTTCTGCGAAGGAAAATTCCTCCCTCTAGCAAGGCCCTGACTGAGGTAGCCCTAAACGAGATAGAAATTGCTACCCCTATCCGTATAATTCGTTTAGCATCATATCTAATCTAATATTGTAGTTAGTATATGGGCTTCTTTTGTTCAAGAGTAAAGAGAATCTCACTTGTTGTGAGTCGATCTACTTGAATCGGCCACACAGCAGAACCATTAATTCTTCAACATAAGGTTACTTTACTCATAAGAATTTCGTGCCAAATTAAATGGTCTACGGAATTATACATATATATATATGCATGTGGCAAAAGTAAAAATTACTACTTAATTAGTGGTACTAGTACTAATTAACAATGATTTGTTTGTATAGACTAGGTGGGTGGAAGGTTCCTTGGGATCTCCTCCTTGACTTGCTTCTCCTCGAGTTCCAAATTCCCTCACATCATTAAGTATAGATTACCTAGGCTCTATTGAATTGACATACTAACAACATTTAATTAGTATTTAAATAATGACGAAAATTATTCTTAATAGCAGTGCGACATGTCTGATCAACAGGAAACCAAATTAAATTAAACTTAATTATGCCGGCAATCAGTGTTAACATGATCTGCTTAAGTACAAACCATGCATGCTTACAAGATAGGCAATCGTAATGTTTAGATTCTCACATTAAATCTTATATTAGATACAGTTTTGCTGTGTTTAGGATTTCCATATCTTATAGGGATGTTACCACAATTTGTCTTTTCTTTTCAATTTTTTAATTACTATTTTTTTTCAATTAACAATATATAATAGTGGCCTCTCTCCATCACATAAAATGAAATAATAATAATATTATTGCTCTAACCTGCAAGTTCAAACCAATTGCTATTTATTTTAAATTCTAAATCTATAGTTCTTTATAATAGATTTGTTTTAGTCTTTGATGCATTTAAATAAATGGGCTGCCTTAGAATAATCGAGGATAAACGCCCAAAGTATAAATATTGGTCAGGAACTAATTATTTTAATTATGTTCATGAGTGTCATTTTTGTTAAACAAGAACAATATAAAAACTGATCATGAATTGGTTTACAGGGAGAATGGCCTCAACATATATATGTTTGCTCTACTAGCACCAACCTGAAATTAACATCATCTTATTAATAATTCAAAAAAAATTGTTGATCTTGGCATGTTTTTAATTTTTAAAAAATAAAATGAAAAAAATAAGAAATATTTACTTGCCTTCCCTTGTTTTATGTATTTATTAACATCCCAACTATATTGGCATTTAACTTAGAAAACACCAATTAATTGCCACTATGTTTTCATTTCCATTATTTTCACTTAAAGTAAAAAAACATCATAGATGTATAATTAACGTCAACCATTTTCAGAAATTTTGTTTTTTTTTAACAACAAAAATATATTTTGTATATACAATGTGTTTTTAAAGAACACAAAAACCTATATACATATCAACAGCAGACCAAAAAAGTCACAATTCAAACGCTAGAAAACAACACAAAATCTCTGACCAAACTGATTAACAAACGCACTTCAAACAAGGATAATAAAATTCACACAAAATTACTCCTATCCTCTAGAAATACATTTCAATGATGTCACACCACTCATAGAGGGGCAATGGCTTGACATAGTCTTAGCCAGAAACCACTTCCATATGCATGAATACATTTTAGTCAAAAATAAAGTCTCAGAAAGGTCAGGAGTCTTATTAGAGAAAACCACCCCATTTCTACTCTCCTCCTAAATCACCCAAAAGACAAAATATGCCAAAGCATCAATAGATTCCTCCTACCTTTTGTTCGACAAACCCTGGTAGAAGATTGAGAGCAAGGTAGGGAGATCATTTGGGAGCACCACCACTAGACCTAACCACTTAAACACGAGCTGGTACCATAGTTTTTTTTGCAAAATCACACCTTAGAAACAAATGTGACTCCGACTCCAAATGATCGTGATGAACACACACCCACATCCATTATAACGTGTCTTCGGAATAGGTTAGCACGAGTTGGGAGTCTATTCAGAAGGAGACACCAAGCAAAAACAACGACTTTTGGGAGGCGCAATGCTACTCTACTATTTATTCAGAAATTTTGTAAATGGCAAAAAAATTGGTTTCATTGTTTCCAAAAATGCATCATCTAGTTTAGCAACCCTTTTGACTTCTGTCTATCTCATAATTGTTCATTATAAAAGTCTTCCATCTCATTATTAGCAATTTAAAATGAGTACAAATTTTAGAAACGAAAACAAAATAATGTATTTAGAAAGTAATCGAGCACTAATGCAATGCTTTTATATATGCACGTCAATTGATTTAAATATTTTAGCTCACCTCCTCGTTTTTGGGTCAAATGTAATAATAACAGTGCTGCAAACGATTCACCTAAGCCTTTTGGCTATGGTAGAATTTATAGAGATCGTCTAGCAGTTGTTTTTGGCTGTTTCTCCGTGAATACATGCAATACTTTTCCTCTTCAAGCATAAATTTTGGGGCTTGTTCATTGATGTCTTCTTTCCCTCTTTCCCTACCTTTGTTGCAAGAGACCCCATAGACCATATATGCTCCATTGTCGTCGCTCTTAACCCTCGGTGTTCTCTCTCTCTCTCTCTTCCCTACTTTGTCTTCTCTCTCTTTCTTCCCTTAATTTAGGTCTCACTATCTTTGCTCGTTATCTCCCTCTGGCTACTCGCCTTATAAGCCCTCTCACTGTCGGGGTCACTCTCTCACTTTTTTCCTTTGAGTATTTCTCTCTTTCTCTCTCGCACCATCTTTTGATTAGTTCCATTATTTGATCCTGTGTGCTTTCATTTTTTTTATCGTTTTATGCTAGTCATTTGTTACTGTTTTGATTGTTCCATCGACTTCAATTTTTGTGCATATTAAGAGATCACATAGTACACTCCCTCGATACCCGAGTACAGTCCCGTGACATCTGAGGAATAGGAGGAGTACAATGAAGAATATGAAGACTATTTTCTAAAATAAACTTCAATTTGGTATTCATGGGGGCCGGCCATATAATTAATTACTATGATAAATTTAATTCTATAGATTATAGCTTATTATAAATTTTGTGTCTATCTCTCTCTAAATGGAACTCTCCATGATAAATGAAGATGATTTCTATCCTGATTTTCAAAAGGGACCCACGTGGATATTAGTGCATCTATCTTACATATGCAGCATCTACATGCTCAGTTTCATATATTTTCTTTTTTCTTACTTTGATTATTTCTTAATCTTTTCCCTTTTAATTAAAAATCGATCGATAATATTATAATTCAGGGACATGAAATGAGCAGGTACACTAAACAACAATGAATAGGATTTGTATTATCAAATCTGATACTCAATCTTTCTTCTTAGTAAACAACGAATTCATTTGCTTAGATTCGAAACGACCCTATTCATAAATGCGTATCCTTATTCACTGGTTAATTAATTAATAAATTGGTAATCTATCCAAATTTGGTACCTGCAATGCAAATATACTTCTAGCCGAAATTGAGCAGCATCCACCTATAATGGTAGGGATTCAAAATAACACAAAAGTAATTGTATTGCATCTTAATTAAGTATATCAATTATTGCACATTAAAGCATTTTTCAGATTTTTGATCCGTATCATTGTTGGCTATTAATAGAGTGTCTCAATGTTTTCAACAAAAAATTAATCATTGCTCGTGTTTAGGAACAAATTTCGTACTAGGCAATACCAAATTTTTCTATGGTGGAAGTCGAACCCGAGAACACCTGGATCGACCCCGTGTCCCAGGATAACTTATGTCACTGTGCCAATAGTATTGCAAAAAAAATTGATGCATAGGTTGTGTCTATAATAAAAGACTTAATAATATTAAACTATGTTTCTAAACAATATATATGTTATTTTCATAAGCTATTCTGGAGAATTTAATTCCCACCAATTTTTTTTTTGAGAACTTAATTATAAAAAATAACTTAAAAACATGTGATAAGTTATTTTTATTTTTATAATTTATATATGCAATACTTAGATTAATAGATAAGTCCAATTAAATAGTTATAAACCGGCCTAAATGGTACGTGTCGTGATGATCTAGTTCTTTTAGGTGCACTAACAATAGGAGACATAACATAATCAAGTCAATTGTTGTGAGCTTATGACCCCATTACTTTGAATAGGATATATAATAATGGTCAGGTCTTTTCATTATAAAAAGTACTA
Organism: Oxytropis ochrocephala; assembly: GCA_020916435.1. Taxonomy (NCBI): domain Eukaryota; kingdom Viridiplantae; phylum Streptophyta; class Magnoliopsida; order Fabales; family Fabaceae; genus Oxytropis; species Oxytropis ochrocephala. Next base: position 121,434,392 of record CM037092.1, on the reverse strand, counting down.
CAAATATAGATATTAAAAATACTTCTCAATTGAGTACGGCCACCTAAATTAATCAATAATTAACCACTTATTTTGCTGAAAAACAAAAGAATGGATTACACAAATATTTATTTTGTGATCGTACCTTAGACCAATGTAGTGTTGTAGTCGTTTGCTGTATTGGCCGGTCGTTGAGTAAGGAAAAAGACCGGTCTTGGCTTCACGAACGCGTCTGGGTGGTACCGCAATGACACTCTGCCAAGTCAAAGTCGGTGTAGGTCGCTCGAAAGCGCAGTAACACAATGTATAGATTACGTGCACGGCGCCATGTGTGCGAATGGCATATATATCTTGTAGAGTCCGACCGCTTTCGCGAAATTTTCGCCGGTTATGAAAAGTGCGCTCCAAGCAACGAGCTTGGGCCGGTTGTGCTGATGTGGGCCGACGACCCAAATGCTAATGGAACCTGCTGGTTTTGCTGATACACTCCGGAACATTTTGTATTTACTTTGAAAAACCTACCAAGTAATGTTTAGTAAATAGGTCTTGCCACTTATTTTACTTTGAAAAACCAAAACATGACACTTATTTTATATTTCCTTTTAATAAAGTTATGTTTGGTAAAACCTACCAAGTAATGTTTAGTAAATAGGTCTCGTCAAAAAAAAATGTTTAGTAAATAGGCTCACGGGAAAAATAGAAATGTGTGGTAATTCTAGGTCGATATGTTCTTAATTTTTCTCCTTTTAAATGTAATTTTTATTTAATCCAGCTTTGACCAAAACAAATGTAATTTTTATTTGCTAAGTTTGCTTTTATGGTAGAAAATATCTTGATTCGCACCATACTAAGTTGGATCATAGAATTTTTCATCCTCAGATAGATGGCCTGCTGCTGCTACTCATGAATATACGAAAACAAATGTTGATGGTAACTACAATATGAAATCTTGATATACTGCGCAAGTTTTGGTGACTTGATTTGATCAAGTTCAACGAAATTGGTTTGACACAAAGTTGAGAAATGAGCAAATAAGAACCAAAACATGTTATATAGATGCAAATTGCTTTTTCACATTATTTTGCATGTTAAGTGCTTTTCTAAACAAAATACTTGTCATATTTTGATTAATTGTTGAATTTCGAGCATTTTAGGCTCAAGAATAGTTCAATTTGGTGCTCTATAGCAAAATCGCCACTATTGAGATTGAATCTTTTTTGAAGTTCAAATTCAAGATTTCGGTTCAAGAAGTGATTTTCACATAAGCACTTTTCTGAGGTTAATTATGGTTCCATTGAATTCCTTGCAAAAGTTTATTCAAGTTGGAGTCTAGTTTCATTCGATGTAATCGCATATTGCATGAGTTGTTCAAGAAACCAAAAATTGAAGGGACCTTAGTGTGCTTGAAAACATTCATAGTGTTATTTATTTTTCTGAGTTTGTGTTTTAAAGGGTGGCAGTATTTATGAAAGATAAAAGACAAAACTAAAACATTTGTCAAAGATAAAGGATCAAAAGTGCAATTTTGGCCTATTATTTATTATTTCATTCTACCTATTTTTCTCAATGCAATGAGTAAGAGCATTATTAGTGACTAAAGAATAGTTAATATTGTATTAAACTTTAAAAATGTCTAGTTAAATCAAACAAAATTATTCTTAAAACCAACATCTATTTTGAAATGGATGGAAGACTTTTTCTTATGAGAATGGATGGAAGACTTAGACATATATTGTGGTGTGAGTAACATCATGGATTGGATCATATTCTGCTTGTGTTAATATAATCCATCAAGGTTTGTTTCGTAGTCATTAGTTATTGATATTTATTATTCACACCATCCTTTTTTATTTACACACCACTTCCCTTTTTTGTTTTTCTCCAAAATACAAGTTTCTAGAAACCAATTTCCAAAACCAATCCCATCTCCCTTCCCCTGTCCCTAGCTTTCCCCCTCACCTAGTCTTCTCCTCTCCCTTGCCCAAGATTCCTCCCCGCCTTACCCTAATTCACTGTTATCCATGATTCACGTGCTTTTTTTCTGCTGAATGCAGATCTATTGTGTCTAGTCGCAGACTTGAACGCCTCTTCTATGCAAAATTCCTCTGCCATCACTCATTTGTCACCTGCTTGAAAGATTTACTAAAATTAAAATGATTGACTTTCAAAATTTGGGAAATAAAAAATTAATTTCATTTTTTGAAACTTATATTATGCTAAGGTAAATGAGTAATATCTGAATTTTATCATATCAAGCCTCAAGACTCAAGTTATTAATTTCATCCCATTTCTCCACCTTGAGAAGAGGAAGTGGGAGGGGGAAGATAAATAACAATATGCAACGAATCGGAATGGAATAATTTTGATTAGATTCCATTTTATTTCATATTAGGTTAATTTGAGGAAAATTTTGATTAGAATGAAACAAATCACAATATCAAAAGGATAAGTTGTTTACAGTGGATTTAATGGACAATGGAGATGAAATAGTTGTCGACTGATTAATTAGCTAGGACATCCTATCTTCGACTGTATGAACTATGTGTTAGAGGCTTCGAATTCCTCCTCGTGTATGATCGATTATAAATGAGGAGAACTTTTACCTTTAAAGATAGGAAAATCACGTGATTGAGCTAGCCGACTCTAAGTTATGGAACTTAGGTACGGGTATTTTGTCCCCATATTACATATATTTGATTTTCACTCCGTCCGCAAAAGTCATGAAATTTAGAAAAAATGGAGGATGTTTTTCTTTTTGCGACTTTAGTCCCCAAAAGTCATGGAATATAGAAAAATGGAGGATGGTTTTTTTTTTGCGCCTTTAGTCCCTAAAAGTCATGGAATTTAGAAAAATGGAGGTTTAAAATGCAATTAAAAAATGCAGACCAAATTCAAAATATTTATATTTTAGGAGCACTAAATATAAATTGTGCTGAAAAATTAGGGGACTATTTGCGTGAAAGTGAAAATTGAAGGGACAAAAAGTAAAATTTAACGTAAATATAAGGAAGCAATTGATGGTACATTTCCATTTGATCCATCCCCGTCCACCACCGATGCAAACATAACCTTACAAAAGAGGTGTGGATAGGTGTAAGATTGTTATGAGGATTTGTGTGAAGAAAATAAAAAAAGACGTGGTAATTAATCCGGAACAAAACGTGTGTTGAGTGGCAGTGTAGCTAGCTTATGAGAGTAGAGAAAAAAGTGGGGCGGTAGGGACATGTTTTGCATGTAACAGATCGTGGTGGACCCACCATAGTGATTCACACCATGTCAGTCAGTTACTTAAAGTTACTACAGTACTACTACTATAGCTCGCGAACAGAACAACAATGGCAGGCAAATTGGGAGAAATCAAAAAGACTATTACATTACATATTAATTGATTAAAGGAAATGCAAGTGGAAATTGACTAACAAACTAAGATAGTGCATTACAGTTAGTTAATTGAGAGATTAATTATTAGTAAGTATATATATATTCAAATAGAATAGAATAAATGAATTGTAATTGATGAAGTAGTAAGTAATGGGAAATAAGAAGTAGTAATTAGTAACATTAAGACCTGATGAAGATGGAATGAGAAGCGATGAATAAGTAAATTAAAGTCCTAACTTGAGATCCAGAGTAAGAGGATGATCAACATCATCAAGAGTAGGAAGTGGGAAATTTAAGTCAACAAGAGACTTGTTATTATTATTGGTTGCTGCTGCTGCTGCTGCTGCTGCTGCTGATGATGATGATGAGTCGAGAAGGACATTCACATTCTCCCCTCTCTCCCAGTGACACCTCTTGTGCCCACCTAGTGCTTGACCAGTTGTAAAAACCTTGAGGCATATGCTGCATTTGTGCCCTCCTCCTCCTCCTGCTGATTTCATGATCTGCGGCTGTTCCTGTCCCTGTAACCGTAACTGCTTCCCCCTCTCCATAACCGTCACCTTCATTCACCGGCTGATCATGAAAATAATCTCCTCCATGTGCTTGTTGTTGCCCTGTCCACGTCAGCCTGGCAGTTGCGGGTATTGTTGTTGTTGTTGTATTGGCGAAACAACCCTTCACATTCTTGTGACTTGCTCTGTGCCCTCCAAGAGCCTGATGCGATCCAAAAACCTTGTTACAACTTGAGCACTCAAAGTGTGTATGATTGTGAGTGTAACTGCTTGGAGACTCCACTGAACAATCATCCACCATAGCAACGCCTTTAAGCTTAGCGGTTTTATGATGGTGATGATGATGATGAATATTTGAATTTGAATTTGAATTGGCGAGCAAGAGAAGACAGGAAGCAACCTCGTGATCCTCTTGAGTCATGATGATAGTGTGTTGTTGTTGTTGTGGTGGTTGATGACGTCGGAAATTAGGGGGAGGATTGATTCCTCTCCATTGACGTTCAGGGTGACATCGCATGTGCCCAAACAGAGCCTTCCATGACCAGAACTTCTTCCCGCATTCGGTGCAAGCACGCGCAATACCAGAACCACCATCCTCCATTTTGGTGCTCCTACGCTTCTTACCAGTTGAAGTTGAAGAAGAAGAACATATCCTCCTTTCTGAAGCAGTATCGTAAATATCTTCCTTCATCGTCGCATTCCTTAATTCAACTAACCAAAACTTTTCTCCAATCCAGGCCTTCCCCTTATGTACACACCCCCTTCCCCACCGAGCGGTTACTTCAACTTCCATTTAGCGGTTTCTTTCTTATTTCTTTTTATTAATTAATTATTTAATAATTCATCTTCCATAAAATTAAATCATACATGACCATTTTTCATGCATTACAACGTTTGAAATTAACCATTCCTAAAAAATAAAATTAAAATTAAAACTTTTGAAATTTCGCTGATTTTCTCTCTCACCCTAAAAACACTCATTTATTATATCCAAATTAAATAAAATGATATGAATTGGGAATTAAATTTACTGAGATGCTATTTGCTACGAACAGTTTTTGACAAAATGTAAGAAATGTATGTGTGGAGGTCAACTCTGGTTTAGACTATCAATGCACTGGTGTGTGTTGCATGAAAGGAGTCGCTCTTTAGTTTTGCTTCTTACTTAAAAGCATTTTTCCTTAATTTATATACATTGTCGTTGTACAAGATTTTTTACAGCCTTGGCTAATCACGAAATGATACGACGCAAAAAAAAAAAGATTTAATTTGACTTTATCTCAACTACCTTAAAAGTCACATTTACCATGAAGAGTAGATGGTGTAAAACATTTTACGATGATAATGTATAACAATTAAACCCTATGAATTAAGTTGGTTTGGTGTTAAAAGAAAGATTAAATGTTATGAGTTTAATTGGTGTACACTATTGCTGTAGAAAAATTTACACCATCAATCAATAAGAATACTCGGTATGGAAGACTTTTAAGGTAATTAAGATAAAGTCAATCTTTTTTATGACGTAGTGTTTTGTGATTGATCGACGTCGTAAAAGATTATGTACAACGACAATGTATATAAATCAAGTCAATGCTATATATTTTGTCAAAAAATATGACTTATATAAAACAATATTATGTTATTTTTTTTTACAATATTTATGTATCATCTTTTTGTCGATCAATTTGAAGTTTTTTCCCCATGTGAGGTATCTAAGAAGGCCTCCCTATTTTGCCTTACCTAAAGAAGTCCGATAAGGTGTGGAAGGAGGTTGTCCTAATTTTGAAGGGTTTCCTCTGGGATGGCTTCAAAGCAGCAAGTAAAATTGCTTGGATCAAGTGGTCGGAAGTTTGTAGTCTAAGCAAAAGCGAGGCTTGGGATCCTGATTATTTACCCTAAGTGAGTAAATGGAGGCGTAGATAACTGGTAGACAAATGTATCGTGTGGGAGGATGTCTCGTCCATGGTGTCAAGTTATTAATAATCTTGACGCTTGTCGAGTTATACCTCCCTATTTTACCTTCGTGGAAATACTTATGTAGGGTCGGTTGGACTAGATTTTGTTTGAGATTGGTTCTTAAATTGGGTATCTAACAAGCTCGAGTGCGAGACATCTGTCTGCGTTTGGTCAACGGGGACGGACCTAAGACCCTAATTAAGCCTAAGAGTGCAAAAAAAGTTTGATTATCATGATTGTTGATTCATTGAATTATTTAAAATTTCATTTTTCAAATAAACTCACTTTATTCACTACAATTAAATAACTAAGTTTTTTTTACAAAAATAACTAAGTTATTTAACTCTAAATTTATTTAAGAATAAATCCTAAATTTAGCTTTAGTCCATAAAGTATATGAAAATGATAAGTAATCCCTAAGATTTGTGACATCCATCCAATAACTTTCAAAAGTTTTGTAGGTGGTCTTAGAGAGATTATGAGACATTTTTAAAAATTGTAGAGACTAATTTTATAGATTTCACAAACTTTAGAGACTACTTAATATTTTATATACTTTAGGGTGTAAATTCAAAAATTAATTGTGATTTTATTCTAATGGGTGTTAGTGTTTGAGGGAGAGAGTGTGAGGTTAAGGGTGCAAAATAACATAATTACAATGTGCTTATCTAAAAAAAACATAATTACAAGGTTAAAATAAAACTTATTGGGGTTATACGCAATAATTTTAAATTTTGGCGGGGTGCGAGTGCATCCCCTCAAATACTACACATAGGTCTGCCCTTGCAGGCCAATGAGTGGGTTGGAAATTTTCCTCATCGACATATACATCTCTTTAACTTATAAATCCTCCTGTGGACCACATGGTAGTCATTGGAAGTTTTTGTTTTGAAGAGCAGGAGCACCTAAAATTGAAGTTTTTATGCTTGTTCCTCAGGTGTGACTTTTCTATCCAACTATAGAATTTAGTGCATGTTTGGGGAACACGGTGGGATGAAGTAAACATACGATTACAGTTATGGAAGCACTTCTGTCATGTTTGGGTGTTCACCACAGCCATTTTTACCGCACGGCAACGCTTGGAAATCGGTAGCAGTGAAGCAAGAATTTGTAGCTTCTGCGTCCACTAGAATCGATTTTGGAATTGATTGGCTGTTATTCTTTCATCTTTTCCGTCACTACCCTTGCTTCCCTTTCCCCGCGTTTTTAATTCCAGCGTTTCTGTTTTTCCCCATTTCTTTAACCCTCTCGGGAGGTTAGAGATGATGGATTTTTTTTGCTTGTTTTTTTCATACCCCCACCCTTTCCCCTCATACCCCCACACAATTAGATAACCCCAAAATACCCCTTTGAAAACTAATTTTATGTTAAAAAAATAAATAAATCGTATATACGTCTTGAGTACGTATATACGATGGCTATTTTATGTCCAATCGTATATACGTACTCAAAACGTATATACGATGAGTTTTTATTTTTTTTAATGATTTGTTTTACTTTATTTTACTAAAAGACTACTAAAAATTCGTTAAAGAGTCAAAAATAATCAAAAAAATTATAAAAACACCACTAAAATAAGTCTATGCAAATTTTTTTAGATTTTTTGGAGACTATGAAAAATTAAAAAAAAAAATCATAAAAAATAGTAAACGATGGAATTTGAGATTTTGAGCCTGTAGTCCTGTAAGAAGTACCTTCTAGGGGAGTCGTGATTCTTGATTTTTTTCGGATTTAATGACTGTGGTTTCATTACGATCAGAGTAGGTTGCCCGAAAACCAATTTTTTAGCCTAAATTATTTGTTCGACGTATAATATCGTCACGTGTTAACGAACTACACACTAAACTTATTTTCAGGCCATATTTAATTTTAAGTTGATACCCAATTTGGTAATTTGACACTCAAAAGCACTTTTGATCTAATCTATCCAAACAGCAATGACAAGTGAAAATCACATTTCGATAAAAGTATCCAAACAAAAATCATGTTACATTCAACTCACTTTTAACTAAACTCAATTCTGCAAACTCAATTCTACCAAACTCAATTCTTCCCACCGCAGAACCAAACACACACTAGTGCTTAGGTTATTTGGACCGGGGTGGTGTTGACTTTACCACCTTACTACTTTGTTCACAGTATTTTATAATTCACATATTGGAAAAGAGTTAGGATGCATTTCAACCTTCACAATTTTCTGAATCAATAGAATTCATTGTCACACAACTAGTATTTATTTATAAATGAAAGTGATCAATATCCTGTTTTCATTAGCCGAGAAACACCAAGCAAATTCAAATCCAAGTCTGATCAGCAAAACATCATGAATGAATTAATTCATAACATTTTCTAGTGTTCACAAAAACGGTACTTTTCCCTTTATCTTGAACACTTTATCCATTTCCAAGCTTGACTTTTGAATAGAAAGTTAGAAACCATAAAACAGAGAAGAGGAGAATGAGAGAATCGAGAAACATAATCAAAATCATTGACAGTATTATGTTATCACTTATCATGACAAGACATTTACCAATTGTCATTTGAGAGATACTACCAAATATTAGCACCAACTAGATTAAATAAAACTAAAAATTGCAATTAGATACCTCCATTTAGACATGTTTCAATACCACACTCCTATTATTTTAAATAAATACTTACCACCCTTATTTGTTTGGAAAATTGCTCACACCAAAAAGATGCATTTAAATACATACACCTTCTTCTATTTTTACATAATATAGAGGAGATACATTTATAATTGAGGGGATGTCAATACGTTTTACAAAAAAGATAAATTATATAATAAAATGATTACATGCAGTAGTAGTAGAATATTCTAGAAAAGTTATATAAGATCATAGCCAACAATTATGTTCTTTTGTTCTTAGTTTATCAATCAGAATTTTGGTTTTTACCTTCTCATACTTCAATTTTCAATACTAATAATCACTGCTGTGCTGAGTGTTTCCTAGCCAATACGACAAGGTAATAGTAAAGAAAGTGATTGCTTTTAGATATCAAAAAGTTTATACGATTAGGATTCACATTTGGAACATAAATGATAAACTGCAAACTATTTTCCTTGAAGCAGAGTCACTGTCTCCATAGGCAAATTATTTGATAAATACCCCAGACAGTTTTAAATATATGATAATAAACTAAATAATGGAATAGGGGATCCAAATCCTACCAAAACAATAAGTTGCCTTCAAGTTAAACCTCAAAAGTCTGATCTCAAATGAGTCTCCTTAGCTCTCCGGTCTCCAGCGCATATTTGCGGTGCTGGGACAAGATTGGCGCCACCTGAACAGCCTCTAACCTTGAAGCTAAGTCATCAGAAGTGGGTTCCTTGAGCTGATTAGCGGCATGCGTAATTGTTTGCAAGATTTGCAGGGGATCCCCATGGCTGACAACCAAAATTGCAAATCTGCAGGATGTAGAACATAATAAAATTAGTTGACAATGAATGAATACAAAACATACTTCAACAAATAAGAACATCAAAGTTTAACAAAGTTTTTTATGCAATTGCATCTCAAAGTGAGCTTTTTGTGAGCAACAATAATAGATTAGTTGCAAAGACTTTGTAAGGGATGAGATTTTGAAGGAGATATGTAAAAAATACTCTAATTCGAGGTCAAATAAGCCCCCTAAGAAGATAGAGGAGATAAATTGACTACAATAAGCTTCATTGATTGATTATTACAAAGGTCCTAATATGCTTATAACAAAATTACAAATTTTTGGAACAAGAAATATAACAGCAACTAATAGATCCTTGTAGATTAAGTTGAGTAATGGTAGATTCTAGAATCATTAGAGACTTGTCCTAGAAAAGACATTGAAATAATATCGAAGGCATAAATGAGTACCCACCCATCAAAGTCTGATTCGATAGTGGTGATGACTCTTGCAAGTCTAGAGGCAACATCCTTAACACTTTCCCCTCCTTGTGGCCCAAGAAGTGGATCTTGTTCATCTATTGCCCAAATCTCTTCATACTGTTTGTTGATGCATGGAAAGAGAAAATGAATGAGTTAGTTGCCCAAACTAGAGTTGGTTTTACAAAGGACAACGTGAAACTATAAAGGTCCTACCAAGAAAAGGATTGTGAATCATGTGTATTTAGGGCAGTCTATTGATTGAATTGAATGGAGTTAATGAGAATGTGACTTTAGTTTGTGAATATCCAATAAATACCTCTCTGTACCAAATATAATAATGCAGAGAAATAGACTAAAAGTGATTCCATTTGCATTTAACAATCAAATCGGAAAGTGTGAATGAATGATTGAGCATGAATATCAAGACTTACTTTATCATGTGAGAAAAGTTCAAAGGAAGGACCAAAGTAGCGTTCTCGAAGGTCTTGGATCACCTGCATAAACATGAAGCATCAAAAGGAAGGTTCAAGCAATTAGTATTAGGATGAATAGTGAGTGAGTGAGTGAGTTAGCTGATCACCTTGCACTGGGGGGCTTCAAAAGGAAGGTTCAAGAGAGTTGCAACAACACTGGCTGTATGGGTTGTTCTTGAAAAGGGGGAGTAGCAAATGCGCACATTAGCAACTGGTATATTATTAGCCTCTAGTTCCTGTCATCCAATCCAATAATACAGTCATTCAGTCAGGTATATGTAATGCTGCAGCATATATATGCATAATTAAAGACACAAGTGATTAATTGGAAATTGTTAGGTTAACTGAACACACACAGTTGTTAGTACAACAGCTAGTGTATGTGGTGGTGATGGTGATGGTGATGGTGATGGTGATGGTGAAAGTGAAAGAGCGTATATACCTTTTCAAATAATTTTGCAGCGAGTTGTGCTTGATTAACACCGTCGGAGGCCAATTGGAATTCAGGGAGTGTGCCATTTTCCTGTTAATTCAACCCAACCCAACCCCCGTCAATCTCATCATTCTCAATATCATTAATTAAAATCAATCAATCTATCTTGGTTTGGAGGGTGGTGGTGGATGGGTAAGAAAATTACCATCGATGAAACGATGAGGCCCCGCTCATTCGGAATGCTCTTCCCATGCCTAAGAACCCAGTATCTGTTCTTCAATACCAACGACATTGATTCACTCATTACCTTTCAAATATTTTCCTCTATTCCTCTCCTTTTCTCTACTATTATGAATTAGACTTTAATTTATATACTTATCAACTAATTACAAGTTGCTTATCCCAAAAAAAAAAACTAATTACAAGTTGACAAAAAAAATTAACTACAAGTTGATGCGTCATTAAAAAAAAGTTAGTCAATTAGTAACCACTTTATATGTTAAGCTTGCATGAACTGTTATTGATTGTGGTTGTAAGAGTCTACACCGTATATATACATGAATTAAACTCTAATAACAATAATTATTATGATAATAATATTCAATATTTTACAAAAATATTCATTAAATATAAAAAAATTGTAAACGATGTATCCCTCCATCCACGGTGACCGTGTCCTTCAAGTATTGATGATTCACTTAAGTGGTTGACCTCTCTCGATTCCTAACAAATATTTTTCTTTACGCAATGACCAAATAGTTAAAGGACTCAAGTATCTACCACTTCACATCATTTTCATCATTAACTTTAAATTTAAATTAAACAATACAAACAATGATTCAACTTAATTTACTCTTGCTAGAGCATACTCATATTAGAAGGCAAACTAATTTAGCTGCTCATACTCTTGCTAGAGCATCTAGATCTTATGCTAGCCCTCAGTTTCATTATTTTATTCCAACATGTATTAAGAACCTTATTCTTAATGAAATGATGTGAATTTCTTTTGGTCAAAAAATGATTCATGTAACCAACGTGGTTGGCTCAGTTGGTCCTTTGGCCATGAGTCCCATCGGGGTCGCCCGTTTGCTCTCGGTTCGATTACATTGAAAGCAAATCACGCCGCCACCTCGGTGCATTACACGTGAGCAGATTAGTCGCTTCGTCATGCGGCCGGGACCGCATCATTCTTACATGATTTCTGGAATTTTCCCTTTCACCAAAAAAAAAAAAAAATGATTCATGTGTTTCAACTTAATTTACTTTTTTGGTGGGATGTTTAAACTTTACTCTTTTTTTTTTTGACCAAAATGTTTAAACTTTACTTAAAAAAGTTATTTTTCAATTGTTTTAAAAGTAGTTTTGTCAACAAACAAAAAAAAAGTAGTTATTTTACCTCTTCTAGTTTAAAATTTTTAAGTATTTTTTTTGAATAAATAAAAATTTTAAGATAACAAATCCCTAACAAAATTCTGTAATTATTGAGCTATCTAAGCATGGTATATTAATTTGCCAAAAAAAAAGTATAGTATATTAAATTGAAGTGTAATACAAATGTATTACCAAAAAAACATGTAATACAAATATTTTTGGTAAGAAAAATTTTAGGGAGAGAGATTGGCGCCTCAATCCAAGACAAGAAAGACTTTCAGACGAATACAAATTTTAAATGTTAAATGTGAGTTACATATAAAATACTTAAACAACACTAAGTATATTATTCTAAACTAAAACATCATATAAGTTAATGATTATAAAAAAAAAATGTCGCCTCAATTTAAAAAATAGACACAGAAATTTCTAATATTGTTAACGTTTTAATACTTAAAAGACAAGCTTAAAAAAAGATAAATACAACTTTGAATTAAGATGATGTTGGAGTAATTTTACTTAAAATATGTCCCTCTATTGAATAAATTAATTCATCCGTCCCTGTATATGGAGACTAACGCAGTTCCAAACGTTATGTAATACAAGTATATGCAATGTGATGTGTACATATGAATAGTAAGATTATTCTAAATTAAAACATCATAATTCAACTTATCTCATTAACAGTCGTGTCCACCATACAACCACGTAATGTGGTCATGATGCCATATATGATACGGACAACATAAAATCTAACAAGGAAACATTAGTATTTAGGCCAAGGATTACATAAGCTGAAAAGTGGGATGGTCTGGTTATCTCTATACAATATTTGACTATACTACACCTGTCCCTAATCTGCAATGTTCAGAAAAACTTGGAACTATTTTCCTTTACATTGAGTAACTTTGTCAGGTAAAAAGTACATAACAAAATTGTCACTTAACAACAATTATTGATAAGATTGAGAATTTACTGATGTAATCGCAACGGCTTGTGAAGTGCTTCTTAAAAGGTCCTATTTCCTCCACGAGCTAAACGGAAAAGGCCAAATTCTAAGTTAACATCTAAATATTGTATCCGTATCATCCTGAAAAGTCCACGGTTTCATCCATATTCTCCGTCATAAGATTTAAGAGACCTGCAAACACGACGAGTTACAAGATTAAAGTACCAAATCTTTAACTTTAAGGTAGATATGAATATATACGCGGAAAATGAAGAGCATAATAACATAAGATTAATCCTATGTAGTCAACAATGAATATAGTAGCATAATGACTGACCCCCAAAACTCTATAGTGGTGTGGCAACCGGAAAGTACGGATATGGTTGCTACTTGCTACGTTGAAGTCTACGAGTGTAGCAGGTAGTAGTATGTTTGCTACGTTGAAGTCTAGGAAGAGAAAAACAGGGGAGAAGTACAGAATCAGACGTGAAGAGAAAAGGGAGAAAACGATGTGCCAAAGTTGCACGGCAGGGAGAGGTTGCCAGAGAACTTCAGCTCCAAAACATTACTAGTTCACTTGCATCTTGCTCAACTTGCATTAATATACTCAGTCATGAAAAAAAAATAGTGTTTCGTTTGTAAAATATTGTTATGTTATAAAATAAACATTTCATGGGAAGGCAGTCATACGTCAGATTTACATTCACATAAATTTCTTGTGCAGACACAGAACTGGTTTCATTTACAAAAAGGAGCCATCCGTTCCTTCTGAAGGTCTTGATTCTTATTAGTTACTATCGCTATAAAACTAGGAATTCATAATCGTAATTTATTTTTTCTCATTCTAAATCTTTTATTTTCCTCAAACTTATTGGAGTGCGGAACATACAGCGATAAGCAAAACCAAAGACAAGGAGATAAAAAAACAGCATTTTCAGAAGTTGAGAGAAAAATAAATGCCAGGAATGATGTTTACTAAGTTTTAGCCATTCATAAAGCAGACTTATTAAGAACTATACAAATAAACACTGACCTCTGCAATATGAAAATCCCTGTGTAGAAACCACCAAGGACCATTCTTTGATAGTAATCTGAAAATGTAAGAGCATGAATGTTTCAAACACAAAAAAGGAAATAATGCAACAGTGAAGCAAAGGTATCTTGCATCAGTAAATCAACCGAAAGGATAGAGTGATATTCTCATTTCCCATACTATATCTTTCTATCTGACAAATGCTTTACAATTTCACTTGAGGATTGTATAACCAATCTTACCTATACCAACTATAGATGAAGAGTATCAAACAGAGCAACTCAACAAAATGGATTTAGAATCATGCAGTGTTGTCAATGGCGGATGGCGGTTTATGGCGGAGAGCCAAAAATCCATTTTAGGCAAAAATAAAACCGCCATCCTTCACAAATTGGCTATGGCGGTTGTCAAGAAATCCGCCACCGCAATCCGCCATGGCGGATATTTGACAACACTGGAATCATGGTGCTAGTACCATCCACAAAGAAACTGTACTAGTATAGTATGCTCACTCATACACACTTTTATCAATTAAATACCATGAGATTGAAGGAGTAGACAGCCCCATATGCATAAACTGATTATTTTAATCAAGTAGTCAGTTAAGATAACCATCTCGAAAGAATAGAACACCCTATTTTGACATGACAGAAACAACATGATCAATTCTTCATGATATACGCATGCATGTATGCATGCAGCATTAATTTGTCAATTTACCTGATGGAACCAGCTACTACACGAAGTGCCATGAAGAGACTCAAGCCAAGCCATACACCGTAAAGGCCAAAATGTGAAGAAGAAAACACCAAAAATGCTGAGGAGATTGCTCCCACAAACATCTATGAAGTAAATGTGATATAAATTAACCTTGCAAAACATTTGTACCAGGGCACGAACATTGTAACAATTTTAGACAAGAAAACTTACCATGGAGAAAGCAGCATATGGGAAATCAGAAACACCAAAATGGAGACCATCAAAAATATAAGCCAGTGCATTAAATGGTTGAGAAGCACTGACAAACTGGCAACAACCACAGTTAACAGTGTAAACCAATATATGAGGCAGACAAACGCTGATATATAAAATATGCAACACCATACTTACCAACACTCCAGTTCTGACAACCTGCAAGACTTCAATGTCTTGGGTAAAAAGGGTAGCTAAAGATCCAAAAGATACACCCAGAATTGCAGTCAAGCAGATACCTGTCAGCAGTCCAATCTGGAAAGATATCATCAGGTTCTCAAACATAATCCCAAAAGTTAGTATTTAGCAGTTAAACAGCCATAGCTTGCCTAAATTCAAATAATAATGAATGAAAGACATCAAATGCTCAAACTCAATGCACAAAAACAAAAACACTTACCTTTAATACAAAATTAGTAATTTCCTTCACAGCTTTGTATTCATGTCTAGATAAATAACTTGCAATCAGGGCCTACAAATAATAATATTGCAGTATAAGAAGAAAAAACATATGCAAACAAGACAGTAATGAAGAAAGAAATAGCCAAGCTTGCAAGTGTCATACCCAAACAAACTGAAAAAATTACCAAAAGGTTCAACGAAGTCTATCAAAATAAAAAGTAACTGAGAAAGAAATTTGTTTGTATGCCCATTATTCTGATAAGCACCCAAGTACTTGAGGAACCCTCCCTTAAAATCTAACAGACAAGAGGGGATAATCGAGCCACTTAAGTACTCCGCTGAGCAACTCATACTACTCAATATTGGACTTGGGTATCCCATGATACCCTAGTCCCTATCATATATTCAGCCTTTTGTTGGCTTAACTTTGTTGCAAGACACCCCAGTACTATCATCGGTTAAAACAAATTTAAGAAGCCAGGGGGAATTAAAATAAAAGAAAAGGTAAAAGGTGAACATGTTTCATATAAGGGATGATTCAATACCTGACCAGATGTTGCCAATGCATCCGTAAGAAGGGACACGGCCAACCACACTTGCATACATATCTGATGTGCAGCCATAGCTACAGGACCGTGACGGGCAGCCATTGATGTCCCCAATGTTATGGTTGTAAGAACAGCAAGTGTTCTTCCAAGAAGGAAACCACCTATAGCAGCCAACGGGTCATAACTGAAACAACTACATTAACCTAACAGAAAGCTAAATAATTTACACACTAAAGAAGAAAAGAGAAATGTTCATGTGAAAATTCTCTTTACTATCAAAAGTGAAAGAAAATGCAAGCCAGAAAACAATAGGCAATTATTATCTGTTGACAAAATGTACTGCAAATGCCTGGCAGAATCAGTATTTCATTTCATCAGGTAACTAATTTGTTTCTAATGCAATGCCTTTAGATTTAGCAATTCCAAGCAGAAACAAGGGTGGGCTCTTTCACTTTGGAAACAGTTGTTGAGATCTCATTTAGCACCTACTTGTTGGGGTTGTCTAATATGGACCTGGTCCAATGGTGGACCCTCCCATTTTTAGTATTTTTTAATAAAATATTATTTTTCTTCTCCATTTTTAATATTATAAAATTCATTTTTTACTAAAAATGGTAAAGGTCCACCTTGGACCATTTTTGAGAGGTCCATATTAGACACATCCGTACTTGTTATCTTCCCTTTTTCCGCTATTTTTCCATGGGATGGTAAATAAGTTTAGGAGGAGAGCAAAATGCACTCTTTGAACCCAGGTTTTAGCAATACATAACAAGTAAACAGAAACCACCGAGAAAGAACAACTCCTTACCGGACTTAATATAACTACCAAATTGCAGGTTTCCCATCTTTGGAGGTAGTAACTCAGCTCTCTTATTCAGACACCAGATCAACAACAAGGTCCCAATATATCTAAGGCATGAAAATTCGAATCACAATTAGGGCTAAATTAAGTCAAGAAATAGAGAAAGAAAAGAATGCTTTTGAAAAGGCCATACTGAGAGAAAACAGTGGAAATGGCTGCACCGGCTACACCCAACTTAAAGTAATACATAAGTAAGGGAAATAAAAGTGGTTCCTTTCATCGACAATCTATGGTTATTTTTTTGGGTTGCAAGATTGCCAATGCCTGCAATTTCATAAATGTACTAGCTTTAGCACACATACATACAATATCATGAATATGATTTTGAAACTTACCCATTCTTTGAAACAAAGTAAAACAGCAAGCACCCTTAAGATATCAGAATATGAGATTGTTGTTCATTTTTTAATATAAAGTCACGGGTATTCAAACCAATATACCTATCAGCAAACATCCCAAGAGCATGTTTTCCCTTAGAGTCGCATTTGACGATGATACAAATATGTGATGGATAGGAAAAAATTACAACAAAAAGTTAACAAGATCAATGTCCATCTCAAAGGCTGTACACTAAACATTCCATTTAAATCATTGAGCAAATTTAATGCATTATATTATCTCGAAGTTCAGTGATCAGTATAAACATACTCCAATATGATTAAACAGAGGAGTCTTCCCTGTCTTGTCATATCAAGCTTCATATCATGTACAAACAATTCACTGATAGCCACCCCAGCTTTCTCAGTAACATACAAGTAAGCTCTTATACTGTTATACATAAAGGGTTTGGGTTCACACTCCTTACAAAGTCACTACCACGAGCTTGGAATAGAAATACTAGGCAATAAGGCCACAATATGTATGGAAATTAAAATTTTAAATGATTCATGTGAGCTCCTTAGAAAATTCAAATTACTTATCATCTCAAGAATCATGATTACAAGAAAGGCATTAAAAAGTGTCAAGTCTCGAAGCAGATTATTACCTAAGCAAGGATATGATGCACTGATGGGTAATTTATTTCTCAGTGATTTATGTGATCTCATTAAATAACATGCATAGTGAGTATAATAAGAGCCTTCAAAAGAATAAGAAAATGCCAAAAACTTTGAAGCGGATAATAGCACGGTAAGGTATTAGAGCATATGCAGAAGACAGACCCCTAAAATTATGAAAGATGTCTAAAAAAAGAAAAAACAGAATTAGCAGAGAAATGCAAATTAAACCAAACACTTGCCTAGACATACAACAGGAGTTTTTGTATCCTTAAAACCACGAAAAATTCCTTGAAGCGCCAAAGAAAGCACAACTGCAGGAGCACCAATCGCTCTTAAAGAAAGAAACTTTTGAGCCGGAACATATGTCGGATTCCCCTGTGGAAAAGATTTATTCAAAATAAAGATTACAACTCATATGCTTGAAAAGGATACAAGAGACATGTTAAAGACTTCTTTTTTTTTGACCAAACATGTTAAAGACTTCTAATCACCACTATTGTTCACAACTAAAAGAATCCCGCATTCCAATGAAAACATACTGTTGATACACCAATGATACGAAGAAAAGTTCCGGATCCCAGATACATAGCTAAAGCCTCAAAAATGCCAAGCCCCAATGCTAATAGCAAAGCAGTGGAGACAGAGGGGAGTTGCTTTCTTTTAAAAGGTTTACCAATGGCACTATTTTCAAGACCACCCTGATCTGCACGGAAAATGAATGGCATTAGATAATGATGCAAAGGTAGTGATAGTAACATAACAAAAATGGTAACATGTCATAAATTAACCTGAAAGAGAGTCTTGATAAGAAATATTGGCCAAGTCCTCGGCAACAAAAGAAGTAGCAACACTGAGAAGGGGAATATTAAATAGCTTTGAAATGATGTTAAAGATGGATACAGAAACACCAGCAGAAGCCAACTCCACAGTGCCTAAGAATAACAAATAAGAAAGAGTCAAAAGATGGATCGAAAAAGCAAAGTAGTGGTTTTACTAAACATGGGAATAGAAGGTTCAAACCCTACCCAGTCGACCAATGTAAGCAGTTTCCATAAGCTGTGCCATGGGATCAATTGCCTGTCCAGCTAGGGCAGGCAAAGCGAGCGATAAAATCTCACGTTTTACATCTGAACTAGAGTAAGCTTTTTGATTTTGATTAACGGGTAATTCACTGTCAACAATTTATGAAAGAAAAAAAAAAGGATGAATAGAGAAATAGATAGATATTACTAACATTATCTGCAGTGCAGCGATAGATATACTGATATATGTATGAATGAGTGAAATTAGAAAGTAAAAACAGGGACTTACGGAGTGGCGTCGGTGTCATCATCCTTATCAGAATCAGTGAGCAGAGAGTGTTGTTGATTAACGGGAGGAGAACCAAAACAAGGGTTAGGAAGGAGTGAAGAGGGTTTAGCGCGAAGGGTTGTGAATGGCGAGGCGGAGAGGCGAGAACCCCTCGCTCCAACTCCAACTCCAACTCCAACTCCAAGTCGGTGCGAGTGCGAGCCATAACTGAGATTCGCAGATTTAGAAGAAGCTTTACGGTTGTGACTGTTACCGCGGTTGCATAAGCTTTTGTTGCGGGTAAAGATAAAACCGTGACATTGAGAGACAGAATTGCTGGTCAAGTTGGCACCCTTCATGTTGTAACAGACATTTAAAATGATGATTACAATAAGAATAAGATACTTGCTGCTTCGGTATTAGGGCGAGTAACACAAGGAAAGTTCATCTGATGATGATGATAATGGAATTCCGAGAAAAAAAAACCAACCTAAACCAAAAAAATAAAAATACCAAAAAAGCATGTATATATCTATCTATTAATAATATATTTAAATAGGTTTATTAAGGCTGAAAATCTTAGGTGTCAAGTATTGTATTTTTTTGGCCTAGCTGGATTAATCTTGCTGATTTGTCAATTTGGATTTTGGAATAATTAAAACACAAAAAAATGTTCGGCATATGTTTGAATATGCTGGACAATATATGATATTAAATTAAATAGGCAATTATTCATGACGAATTTCTTATGGCTAATTACATGTGCATCATCCACACAAGCTTAATTAACATCTGTACCGTCCAAATTTCTTGCATTTTGTTGTCTTAAAATAAACTAGAAAATGTTACTTTAGAGAAGTAGAAGTCCAACCCATCATGGGTTTTCAAGTGTGATGTGATAAGTTATCAATTTGGACTTCACTCTATCAAAGTTTGAATTTGGGTTTACTTCTTGGCTATTGCTTTTCCCACACCTCCTCCTACTCTTTTACACCCCTTAACAAATTTTATTCCAAAAATAACCTTGAGTAAAACGTTGAGTTCAGGTGTTTAAAAAATGTTCGAACAACCTTGTTCGAACAGTTCGAATGACCTCGTTGAACAGTGAAATTACGCACGAGATGTGAAGTCAATATTTAACACACTCGAGCGATGTCGTTCGAACGTGTTCGAATAGGGTCATGCGAACACGTTCGAATGACCTCGTTCGAACAGGTGAAAAACACTCAAAGAGAGTGTGAAGTCAAGATTTAACACACACGAACGATGTCATTCGAATCTGTTCGAAGGCCCGTGTTCGAACAGGTGAAATTTCGTTAAAAAAAAAGAGGTTTTGGCTGGCCTTTTGGTCTTTTCACACCCTTGTGGGGTGTGTTTAGAGTAGGAGGGGGTGTGGGAAAAGCAATAGCCTACTTCTTTTAAGGTTGTCTCCATTTTGTTTAGGACTTCTTGGGATTTATTGATCCTAGCTCTTGTCATATGTCCACCAAGTCTTTATAGTTCTTTTTGATCCAAACTCTCTAGTGGGTTTACATAATCCCCTCCTTCTTTAAGCGAATTTCAACCTCAGATTGAAATCTGCATCACCTAAATCAAATAGGGACAAACCAACCACATTGAAAGTTGCACTAGTTTTGCCAAACTCACTGGGAAAGTCTATCTTATAAGCATTATCATTGATTTTGGCCAACACTTGCACTACAAAAAAACAGCTGATTAGCGAGGGACTTTGCGAGGGAATATTAGGTCCCTCGCAAACTCAGTAATTAGCGACGGAATTTATGGGTCCCTCGCTAATTTCTGATACTGCACACACTTCAAGACAGTTAGCGACGGAATTTCTGGGTCCCTCGCTAATTTCTGACCTTGACAGTACACTTTGCAGTACGCTCAGACAATGGGACAGTACACTTTACAGTTAGCGACGGAATTAGCTGGGTCCCTCGCTAATTCCCTCGCAAACTGTCATATTTTTTTTAATATTAATCTGAATCACCTCTTCTTCTCTCTCATTTACACTCTTTTTCTCTCTTCTTCTCTCTTCTTCTCTTCCACTCTCTTCTTTTCTTCTCTTCCACCACAACACCACCACCACCACCACCACTCTCTTCTTCTCTTTTCACTCCACTCTCTCTTATTTACTCTCTTATTCTCTTTTCTTCTCTTCCACCACCACCACTCTCTTTTATTCTCTTCCACCGCCACCACCACTCTCTTTTCTTCTCTTCCACCACCACCACCACCACTCTCTTTTCTTCTCTTCCACCACCACCACCACTCTCTTTTCTTCTCTTCCACCACCACCACCACCACCACCACACCACCACCACTCTCACTCCTCTCTCTCTCTCTCTCTCTTTGAAAATTTTGGTTATAATAATAATAATAATAACAACAACAACAATAATAATAACAACAATAATACTAATAATAATAATAATAACACTAATACTAATAATAATAATAATAATAATAATAACAGTAATACTAATACTAATACTAATACTAATAATAATAATAATACTAATAATAATAATAATAATAATAAACTCAGATTGAGAAGTGTCGTCATCGGACTCGGAAGCGCGTTGTCGCCAAAGATTAGCGACGGAATTAGTGAGGGACTGTCCCTCGCTAATTAGCGACTGACACAATTTCCCTCGCTAACTGCATTAGCGAGGAGGGAATTAGCGACCGAACTGGTCCCTCGCTAATGGCAATTAGCGAGGGAATTGGTCATGTTAGCGACCGAATATTCCCTCGCTAATGACCGTTTTTTTTGTAGTGTTGGAATGGCCCATATCCTGTTGGTTAATGCTTTGATTTTGGTTAAAGGCCACATTTCTCCTCCCTTTGTTAGCTTGCCTGGCATTGATCCCAATCTCTGTTGGTTAATGCTTTGATTTTGGTTAAAGGCCACATTTCTCCTCCCTTTGTTAGCTTGCCTGGCATTGATCCCAATCTTCTTTTCAAGTTGGGCCTTCACTTGCTCATGTAACTTCCTCACACACTCGACTTTTGTCGTGCCACTTATGCTTTAAAATTTAAGAGTTAGGTAAGGGCAATAGGTCAATAGGATTTATCCATAAACAACCTCAAAAGAAGATGTTGAGTAGTAATATGAACAATCCCATTATACGCAGATTTAACATAAGGCAAACACTCCTCCAAATACTCAGTCACAATCCTTAAAAGGGAAGAAAGAGTCTTATTAACTATTTTAGTTTGCTTATCCATTTGGGGATGGTAAGAAGTGGAGAAGATAAGTTTTGTACCTCGCTTTTTCCACAACGTCCTCCAAAAATGATTCAGGAACTTGATGTCCCTATCGCTAACAATATTCCTTGGAAGGCTATGAAGCCCTACTACTTCTTTAAATAACAAATCAGCAACATGTCAAGCATCGTCAATCTTTTTAGATGGTATAAAATGTGGCATTTTTAATAATCTATCCACCACAACAGAAAAATTGAATACTTACCATTCCTTGTCCTAGGTAGTCCCACAACAAAATCTATTGATAAATCAACCCAAGGAAAATCAAGAATAGACAATGGTGTGTAAAGACATAAGGCATCTCACTTTAGATTTAGACTTATTAGAAACAATGCATTTTTTGTGTGTGATCGATGATAATGCTCATGCAACATGCCCAAAGTCTCTTGAACCCCAAAATGCGCCATTAAATGAACTTTGGATTCCAAATCTTAATACATAAAAGGGAGTGAGTCCCTAAAATCAGTTCCGGGCGCCATTTTTTCATTTTGGCGGAGTCCCAAATTTTTCAGTTAGGCGCTTTGGTGTGTTCAAATTTGGTTAATAGTGACAGCCACTGTTTACGGCTACTATTTATGAACAGTTCTACTGTGCATGAATAGTGTTTGGAGGAAGAAACAATATTATCATTTATAGTGACGACCATCGCTTATGAACAGTGATATCACTGCATGAAACGATGATTCGAGGAGGAACGATGATTAGTGTTTATGAACAGTGCTCTGCGAAATCACGTGATAAGTTGCTATGTGGTAGGGACACGATGAATAGTATTCTGAGTAGGGAACAGTATTATTGTTCATGAACAGTGCTCTGCAAAATCACATTATAAGAAACTATTTGGTAGGGACACGATGTGACATTAGAGCCTACTTCAGACAAACACTCCTCCTTTATTTTTTTCCTTTGTGTTGTCCCCTCCCTCTTCCAACGCTATCATCAACTTCAAATCCCACATTGCATAAAAAACTCAACACAAACTTACATTTCTCCATATACCCCAAATCCAAAAGGGAGAGAAAACATGATGATCGATATGCATATGTTTAGAGATAAATGGGTTGGGAGAGATGTAAAGGAGCAGCAGATGTTGGTAATCTCTTTCATTATGTTCATAATGTGTTGTCATTGAGATGACTTTTAGAATTTGTAGCTCTAATTAGGTTCATTTTCATGGGAAAATTTTTGTCGGTGGTATTTTATATGGTATTCAACGGTCATAAAGTGAAAGGAGTGGTAGTATAAAGTGATTAACGATAATAAATGGCACACTTCACAAAAGTTGTCTCTATAAAATCGCATTTTAATCTCAAGTTCTAACATCCTGCACTTTAACAGTTTTCTCATTTATTCTAACCAAATGAACCACAAGTTTCTTTTTCTTCTCACCATTTTCGCAATTGTCTACATATTTTTTTCCATCTTAGATGGAGAATTAATCACTTTTATTATCATGTTAGTCAGTGTTCCAATTTTAGCATTGGCTCGGGTTGTAGAATTAGTTTTATGAAATATTATAAGGGTTTGAACCAGTAAGGATTTATGAATTCTTCTCATTAAGATGACTATCTTTACTCTCATTAATTGGATGTATGCATTTTCTGATTTCAATTTTTTCCCATCAGATTTTGGCCTCTATTCCTGGGTTCACTCGAAGACAATATTGTTATTTACGGAAAGAGATTAATTTGTTGATACCAAAGAAAAAGTTGTTTTGTGCTCTGTTCAGTGTTGAGTCGGAAGGACATTTGCTGATGGCAAGAGATTTGAAAGTAAAAGATCTAGATGATGAAATAGGTTATGGGATTTGATAAATCAATTTGTTCAGTTTCAGTTACTATTTTGTAATACATGTATTTACTTAAGTTTATTATTTACTAAGAGTATTCACAAGTGTCAATGTTATTGTTTTCAATTTTCATGTGAACTGCTGCATTTTTTCTATCTTTCTATCCCTTTGAACTGTACATAAACAGTGGTGGTATTTGACATATGCATACGTGCACTGTACATAAACAGTGCTACTGGGACTATTCACCACATCAGTCCACTGTTTCTCTAGACAGCACTCTACCACCGGGACTATTCACCCCATGACAACACTCTTCCACGGGGACTATTCAACCTATCAGTCCACTATTCAATCCATCAGTCCACTATTCAACCCATCAGTCCACTATTAAGAAGTTCATTTATAAGTCCAAGGAGTCTATAAGGGTTGGATGTGAATAGAAAATGTGGTATAAGAAGAGGTTTAATATGTAGTGTTTTCAGATTTGTGGACGTTGAGAAATTGCAGAGTATATACATAAAAAAGCTTTCTGTGTGAGACTTTTTTTTAATAAGTCAAAATAAAAAAGTAGTCAATACTAATTATTGTGTGAGACTTATTGTTTGAGTCAAACTTTGTTCCTATATGAAATACTAGTTAAATAGTTTGGAGTTTACTTCTTGGCTCTAACAATGAAGTGTGCATTATGTGTGTGAGAGTTTGTGCTATATTGAATGTTCTTCTATGAAATGTAAGTATTATATCTATGATTGTTGAATTGATTAATCAGTAATTGATATAGTGCTTCGTATCTTGCATGTAAGTCAAGTAAGGAAAAATTAATACTATAAATGGATTTTTGTGGTATAATTTTGACAAGACAAAATGTTGTTTTTTATTCTACATATAGCGAAAATCCAAGAAGGAAAAAACAAGAAATTTAAATGGGGTGATGTTTGAGATGAATTTGACATTGACAATTCATAAGTTTAGTTTTGGTTGAATATAGTTAGTGGAATAGTGGTAGTCATTATTGTGTCCCTCCGTTTGACTAATTGTTTTTGTCTGGTAGTGTTAAGGAAGTTTTTATAAACCTATCCCGAACCTCACTGAAGAAACGATCAAATCAGACATGAACAAATCGCACCCAACCTCCTTGATAGAGATGATAATGTCCGTTTATTTTAGTTGATGTGGTTTGTATTGTTTTCTTCATTAACCAACATCAATTTTAGTTCTTTGGTTTATTGTGAGTAAAATTTGATATTTTCTACTCTTCACGGAGATAGAGCTGTTGATCCTGTGAACGACTTCATACTTCTCCAGTTATGGTATATTTCAAATCTTTTCTACTCTTCTATAATTGTTTTTTCGAATTGATTGGCTGAAATTTTTTCTCAGATGATTAGTTCTACACCCGGGTACAATGGACGAGATTATCGTTATTCCTTAAAGATTAAGTTTGAACAACATCAGGTTGAATATATTCCAAATGAGGTTTGTAGCAAATTTTCCTTTTAGTTGTACTTTCTTATTTTCTCTTTACATTTTCCATATGGTTGATTGGTTTTAATATGGTTCCATTTTAGGATGAAGTTAAGCTTCCATATTTTCTTGCCAGCCAATACAAAGATTACATTCGTTTGATTGTTGTTCTTTTTGACACACATGGTAATGAAATAGAAGTAAAAGTTGTCATGAGAGGAGATGACCTTTACTTCGTCGAAGGATGGCGAAGCTTAGGTAGTTTTTATCGTCTTTATTCAGGTGGTTGGATAAAAATGGTGTATGTCCGGTTTGCCTGTTTCTTCATTGAGGTTAAGGATAGATTCCTTAACACCCCTTTTTGGTCTGGCACTGCAAAGAGATTAAACCTTGGCCAGCGACCCGTACCCATTGAAGATAATCATTCCATGGCAAAATCATTAGCGCCAACAATGCACTTTGCAAAGAAACCTACTTCTGTGTTGGTGTTGTCTGCAAGTCTCACCTACGCTGATATTTCAAGTTCTTATTTGGTAATTATTATGCTCAAGTTACTAATTTTTCCTATGATCTACGAAACTTATTTATTAGTTAATTAGTTTAGTCTTTCTGTTTTGCAGCATATCCGTTGGACTATTGTGATGTTCTATTTCCAAATAGAGTTGATACTGATATCACTTTGAACGATGATTGTGGGAACACATGGGAATGTACATTGTTATTATCCGAACATATTATTGATGGCAATGATCAACTTCATGGTTGGCGTCCTCTTTTGGAAAAAGAAGAATTCTCTGAAAATATCCCTATAATGTTAGAAATACCTGTGAAAAATCCTAGCTTTATCTTCTTTAGGAGTGCTTAGATAGTTATTGTGTCCATAAGTGTTCTCAGAAAATTTCAAGTATGAAAATTTTATGTGTGATTGTATTCATATATATTTTCGTCAAATTTACGTACACGCAGATAAATTTTGGTTTAATTTGAACTGTAGCAAGTTGTTGTTACTTGGTGCATTAAGTGAAGCAAAGTGGACGTGATGGTTTTGATTTGAAGGGTAAATTGTTACTTGCCGTGTTTGAAGTGTTCAACAGTAACCCATAAATATTAAACTGACTTAGAGTGTTTAGAATTAACATTATTATTAGTGTCTTATTTTACTATTGTCGATTTCTTTTTAACATTATATTGGAACAATATATGAAACACTTTTATATGGTAAATCTTTGTCACCCGTGCATTGCACGGTTGTACGGTCTAGTTTGGCTAGAGAGTAAAGAATCTGCTAGTTACTAATAATTTGTGAAAGTCAAGCATCCAACAAACGTGCCATGCACTCCATATTTGGAGTTAGAAAATGAATTATATTTATGTTTGTATTTATAATAATAATAATTTAATCTTGGTCAAAAAGAATAATAATTATTTGATCTCCCTCTTCATTTACCAAAAAAAAAAATATTTGATCAGTTTTGCTGTGATGGAATTGATCGTAAACATAGGCTGAGTTTGACTTAATTAAGTTTGTATTTGGCTGCACGTCCAAAAACATGATAGACACATATACAAGGGTTTGATATTTGGACAAAAAAAAAAGATTCGATATATATAAAATAAATAAGCTAACCATTTAATTTTGCGTCAAAAAGAAAAAGCTAACCATTTAATTTGATCGGTAAAAATTAATTAAAAAAATCCTAATGTTCATAAAAAGGTTAATCGGTAAAAAAAATATTTTAATTCTAATTCATAGATATGTTGTGTGTGTTTTTTTTTTCTAATGCTTGAATTGACTATGGTTAGGATCTAACACACAAACGGAAAAATCAAAGATCAGCACCCGGGGACCGAACTCGGTAACCAGTATCCATAAAAGGCATTTCTACCGATACGACGAATCAACCTCGAACGCATGTGTGTATATATATATGAAGCGTATCGGATGAGAACTAGTTTTTACCGTCATAAATGAAAATTCTTAATTATAACCGTTAGATTACAATGAATGGTTTAGAATGTGTCATTAATTACAAAATCTTGTGTGATCTTTAATGAATAATGAAACACTCATATGAAATCTTATAATTAATGATGTAATTTGAACTATTAATTTTAATCTAATGGTTATAATTAAGAGTTTTCATTTATCACGGTAAGAACTAGCTCTCACCGCATACGCTCCCAATATATATATATATATATATAACTGTTTTTTAAAAAATTGTTTTTTGACAAAATCCTAAAAAAACAGTTACTAAAACCTTTTAATTGAACTATTAATTTTAATCTAATAGTTATAATTAAGAGTTTTCATTTATCACGGTAAGAACTAGTTCTCACCGCATATAATATATATATATATATATATATATATATATATATATATATATATATATATATATATATATATATATATATATATATATATATATAACTTTTTAAAAAAATTGTTTTTTTGACAAAATCCTCAAAAAAAAAAAACAGTTACTAAAACCATTTAATTGAAAAATTAATTAAAATTAACGTAAGGTACCGTCATAAATGAGAACTCTTAATTATAACTGTGACGATTCAGATTGTGTCATTAATTACAAAATCTTGTGCAATCTTTAATGAATAAAGAAACAATTATATGAGATCTTATAATAAATGATGTAATTTGAACCGTTAATTTTAATCTAACGGTTATAATTAAGAGCACGGTAAGAACTAATTCTCACGGGATACGCTCCCTATATATATTAAAAAAAATTATCCTCAAAAAACAGTTTTCTTTTGACAAAATCCTAAAAAAAAAAAGCAGTTACTAAAACCTTTTAATTGAAAAATTAATTAAAATTAATTAATGTTTAAAATTAAGGTAAGGTAGGGTATTAATTTTGTCAAAAAAAAAAGGTATGGGGATTAATTTGTTGTAATATGTGTAATTGACACATAGGGGGGGTTAGATAAGGATGGTGGAGTAACGTCTAACATTGTGATCAAATCAAATTAACGGACAACAGGGGTGATATTATATATCATCAGCGTGTGCAGAGGGCAGTTGCGCTGGTTCTGGTTTCAGTTGAGAGGTCTTCGTCTTGCTCTTCAAAAACCTTCTTTGCCATTCCATACGAAAACTAGACAAAATGGAAAACGGAAGAAGAAACGTTGCTGCCAATGCGCTTCTTCCATGCAAATGCAATCAATAACGATAACGAAACGTTCTTCCAAAAAATTTGTTGTCTCATCGAGTTTGTTGCTGTAACCGTTTTTAACATTCATTAGCAATGCACACGCCAGTGAAGAGAAAGAGGCATCACGCGCACACACTCATCGGACTTCTCGCGAGTTTCCTTCGCCGTCGGACAGTCCACCACTTTCTCATTGCCGCCATCTCCGCTTGCCTTCTTCTTCTCTTCGTCATGCTCTCTCTCTTCGCTCCGTCACCTGTAATTGTAATTACTCTTCAATTTCAATTCGATTCTGTTTTTTTTCATTTGTATCAATCTTTATTTCTTGAATCTGTTTGTGACTGTGACTATATCTCTGTATCAGCACAATCACTTAGTCGGATCACGTTCGAATTCACAAGAGCAATCCGTGTTTCACGTTCCGGTAAGTAAGCTATTAATTAAATATATAAATTGTCATTCACTGCTTCTGCATTTTACTTTTGCTTATCTTTTGTTTGATGAATTTCAAAGGCCACTGGAGGCACATACGAGCGTGATTTATGGAATACAATGAACTCGCAGCTTTTCTCTGCTTGCAGTAACGCCGATGTCAACTTTACAAGTAACTTATTTTTAATCTTTCTTTTATTTTTTTGCAATTCGTTCTTGAATATAATTTTACTATTTAGAGTCTTTTGTTTATTTAATTTTGGTTTTGGTTCTAATTCATGTGCTATTCAATTGCGCATGTCTTATATTGCTAATTTTAATTCTTGTAGAAGCTGATGTCAAAACGGATCCCCATCGATATTTGTTAATCGCAACAAGTGGAGGCTTAAATCAACAGAGAACAGGGGTAAGCTTCTTCATGGACTATGCTGTTGGTTTATGCAATCCTTTTTTATCAAGTTAAGCACATTTGGAATTCTTACCTCTTTCTGCAAGTAACCAAATGAATAGTTATTTGATTCTTTTTATTAGTAAACATAATTGCATCCAAAGTAAGTCTTTCTTTATTAATGATGCTAATTGAAGGGCTTAGAGGTTCCCTGGTTATTTGCAAAAAGTAAGGGTTGAAATTCCTTTTAAGAAACCAATAATTATGGGTATGGGAGTTGTTCAACAGACAAATTGGCAATTTGATATACAGATTTTATCTGTGCTATCAGGAAGAAAAAAAGTCAATCAGGATTTCAAGAAATTTGATCAATGATTGGTGTGATGTGAATTTGAATGCTAAATTATGTGGCTGCATTATTTCCGGTTTTGAAATGCAGATTGTGGCTGCAGATAATTGATGCTGTTGTTGCTGCCTATTTTTTGAATGCTACTCTTGTTATTCCACAGTTGGATCATGCATCTTTCTGGAAAGACAACAGGTTTGTCTTTACATTTTAGTTCTATCAGGATATCTCTTAATCTTATATGATATTTTTATTGGAAGCAAAATCCATCGTCTTTCTACCTCTTAGTACTTCGTAAGTAATATTGCTACTTTTTGCAGCAATTTTTCAGAAATCTTTGATGTAGACTGGTTTATAACATTTCTCCGGAATGATATAAGAGTTATAAAGCAGCTTCCAGAAATTGGAGAAAAATTTGTGACTCCATACACTGTGCGTGTTCCAAGGAAATGCACACCCAAATGCTATGAGAATCGGGTTTTACCCGTGCTGGTCAAGAAGCATGTAAGTGTTTAGTTTAGTTAGAATTAGAAATCCTTAGTTAATTAGAGTTGTAAGCTTTCACCAAAATTATTTGAATGCAATCCACCAACTAAACTAATTAAACTTTTGGCTCCAAGTTCCAACTTTGGAAGCTAATAAAAAATTTGAGGAAGGATAAGTTATTTGTTGTATGTAATTATTGATTACATGAATGACATTTAAATTTCGTAACGCAGGTTGTTCGGCTCACGAAGTTTGATTACAGACTATCTAATATGTTGGATGATGATCTACAAAAGTTGAGGTGCAGGGTTAATTACCATGCTCTCAAATTTACAGATTCGATTCAGGGAATGGGAAAATCGTTGGTTGAGCGGATGAGAATGAAAAGCAAGCATTTCATTGCTCTACATTTGAGGTAAGATTCAATAATAATAGCTAATCTTTGTCCATGCTTCCCTTGCTATATCACTCCTCAACTCAACAATATTATGCATCAATGATAATTCGTTGATTAGAACTGTTGTTCTGCCTCATAGGTTTGAACCAGATATGCTTGCATTCTCTGGTTGTTATTATGGTGGGGGTGAAAAAGAAAGAAAAGAACTTGGTGAAATTAGGAAACGGTGGAAAAATTTACATGTATGTTTATATTAGCCTCCAATAAATCAACTCTATCTCTTTTTAGCCTGTGTGAATATGAATGTTGACATATTCTTATTTGCTAATGTGATGTGAGATAGGCAAGTAATCCTGACAAAGCACGAAGACATGGAAGGTGCCCACTTACCCCAGAGGAAGTTGGTCTTATGCTCAGAGCACTGGGTTATGGAATTGACACACACTTGTATGTGGCATCTGGGGAAATATATGGAGGTGAGAGAATGTTAGCACCCCTCAGGGCTCTTTTCCCAAATTTCCATTCAAAGGAGACCTTAGCTACCAATGAGGAGTTGGCACCATTTGTGTCCTTTTCTTCTCGCATGGCTGCACTTGATTTCATAGTTTGTGATGACAGCGACGTTTTTGTCACAAACAACAATGGAAACATGGCCAAAATTTTAGCTGGAAGAAGGTAAGTTTGCCTAAAGTAGTGCTGCTAGAAAATTGATTGTCCAATGCAATTATGAGGCAAAAACCAAGATATATTAATTTAAGAGACTGCCTGAATATGAAATCAGTTTTGTATTATTAACGTAGTTGACTTTTGTCACCAACTGTTTATGCAGGAGATACTTTGGTCATAAACCTACCATCCGGCCAAATGGAAAAAGTTGAACCCCTTGTTCATGAACAAAAACAATATGACTTGGGAAGAATTTTCGTCTCGAATTCGAACTTTCCAGGTAGGCTTCGTGGGAGAACCTAATGAGCTGAGGCCAGGCAGTGGTGAGTTTCACGAGAATCCAACATCTTGCATATGTCAAAACTCAGAGTTGGGGGTAAAGACTGGAGGAATATCCAATCTCGAAAGTCAAACACACAATGACCGTGACGACAATAAGATAAAGAACAGGGCAGAAGAGCAGCCTATCGAGGAAGAGAGGGTTTGGTCTGAGATAGATTATGACTTGGACAGTAGAAAACAGATTCAGCTCAAGGGAACGAAAACTGATTCACTCCCTCTTCTAATGGGAACTGACCAACCTGAACTACAAGAGTTTTTCTCAGATTAGATGTCCCAATTCATAAACATTTCCATCTTTTACTCCTTGATCTAGCAACTTTTTTCTTCATCGATGGTGATTTTCTTGCATGGACTAGATTAGACCTTCAAACCTTTTTGCTTAGATGGTACTGAAAATTAAGTCTTTGTACATATAGAATACTTAGATTTTGACGGGGAATTGCTTCAAAATTGTAGATTGTAGGCTTGTAGCACCTGATAGGCATTAATATGGTGCAGCTTTCAGAAGGTTTGATAAGGCATTCTTTTATTTCATATTCTTAAGTATATGACAGTATAACCTTTAGGGAATTAAACAGAAGCAGCAATTTCATACACTACAGTATCTTAATGTTCTTTTTTTTTAGTATTTAGATGTACATGTAAAAAATGATTACAGTTCAAAGACCATTGTCCATAATTTCTTAAACTTGGTTTCTATTTTGTTCGCGCTGTACATAATTGTCCATGGAGACTTGTATAGTTTAACATAACGATATGATTTGATTGATTTCCCCGTCTTTGATTGCGCTCTTTTAGACTTTTATGCATATGTACCTTTTACAAGAGAATGAGAAATACAATGAACTAGATGTAATTGAGTAAAACGGATAGGTTGATACAATTAGTGACATTATTACACGTAGATTTGTATCACATTTTTTGTTTTTGTAGCTAAACCTCTTTCTACTTTGTATTTCTCACTTTGGAACAGATTTGTAAGCCCCTTTTCTCTCCATTGGACCATTGCCATATATACTCAATAGATTGTCTTCAATTCCAATGCTTTTTTTGCAATAAAAGATTCAGTTTTTGAATAAGTATAAATCAATATCAATATCAATATCAATCAATATCAATATCAAATACAATTAACAATAAACTCTCTTACGCAACTCATATTTGACACTCTCCTATTGGTCCACTTGGCTCTACATAACCCACATCAGCATGTATAATCTTAGGTGTCCTTTCCTGATTTGATGAACAAACAAACCTATATAGACCTGACTATTGGTATTTCAACGAAACAAATCAAATATAAAATGTATTTAATTCCTTCAAAAATTGATTCGCAACCACCATTAGTAGCATGTCTGCCGTTCAATTTCATAATTAATTCTATCGGTAATTTCTAACATGAATCGCATTCCTGATAACACACAATAAATGTACAAATTCCGCACAAGATTTTCATCTCTAGTTATTTGCCCACGATGCTGAAGGGCGGTCAGCCAACTGTCAGTTGAGAACTAGGTTGAATACGTGTTCATTTTGGAGTGGGGTTGTAGGTCAAGCAACAACTATTTACCAGTGCATATTGGAATGGTGGTGTGAAAGAAATAGGGATAACCGCAAGTGGCTATTTATAGCAATTGCATTTTTTAAAACTGGATTTATCTATTAAAATGATAAATATGTTTCTCAACATTCTTTAACAAAACGTATTTATCATTTTAATAGATATTTCTAACTTAGTCAATAATTAGTCAATTTATTTATTTATTTATTTTGGTCAAAGTCAATTTATGAAATGATGACTGGGCTTTGAGCAAAGAGATAAATGGGCTTTGAAGCAAAAAAATAGGGCATTACTTTTCCCACACCCCTCCCTACTCACTACACACCCCCAAACCTCAAATATTCCCAAATTACCCTCACGTAAAAAAACGCATGAAAACCCCCCACGTAGTGTTTTTTACGGTTCGGATGGGCATGTCCGAACCCGTTCGGATGTGCATATCCAAACTGTCCAGTAATCTCACTCAGTAGCAACTCTCCAACTCCAATGTCCCATTTCTCTGTCTTTTTTTCTTCTGTGATTCTTCATTTATTTCTTTTCTCTCTCCATCTCCAAAGTACCCCTCGAGTATAAAATAAGAGCATCAGAAGTATGTGCGATTTCATGTCTTAAAACAATTAACCATTATGACAAATTTCTCATTCAGGGGGGTGGATCCTTCTTAAACTAGTTTTCATAAGGTAATAGATATAACCTTGGTAGGAAAAAAAAACAACCATTGTTGCTCTTGCATGCAGGTATAGCAGCAATATATGGCAGCTGTTTTGTTCCCTTCTTCCCCCAATTGGGAATAGACATGTGGAAGGAGGATATGGGAACAACCATGTGGTGGGTACCCGTTCACAATTTATCTACATGATTTCACACTAAAATAAAATATAATATTTGATATTACACTAATTTGATGGACATAAAGTTGATGTAGTGACAAACATTATGATAAATTGGTCCATTTCTTACTCAATCAATTTTGCTGCTACGTTCGGTCATCATTGTCCAAATTTGTTCGGATGACGTTGTCACAAATTTGGAGGTGTGTGTCCATATTTAACACACGCCGAATCGAGCAGCGCCGTTCGAACCTCGCTCGCGCGCCGTGTTCGAACAGGTGAAATTTCGTGAAAAAAAATAAGTTTTGGCTGGCCTTTTGGTCTTTTCACACCCTTATGGGGTGTGTTTTGAGTAGGAGGGGGTGTGGGAAAAGCAAACGCCAAAAAATAAGGTCATTGCTTTCCCACACCCCTCGCTACTCAGCGCATATTCCATAACCCTGCGAAATGACCAAAGTACCATTAATGAACAAAATGGTTCCCAGCGCGTCCCTATTTTTTCCCCAGATTTTAAAGGGTTCGGAGATGGGCTACCGGACCAGTTCGGAGGTTAACTGTAATACTTGTTAAAATCACAATTTTTGCCAAACACCCCCTAATAGGTACGGTACATCACAACCGTACCTGTTCAGTTGATGTCTGCCGAACAAAGATCAAGCTTCTCCACCTTCCAGAATGTTGAATGAGGCACTTGAATCGGGTGGTGCATGCACGATTTTATTTATTAGAAAACACACACATATAAAGAGATGCTAAGTACTTTTCAACACTTTAAGAGATATGTCCGATCTTGCACTCTCCTTCAAGATAGAGTGAACGAACTAGAAGGCCGGACTCTGGCAGTGCAAGATGAGATGAGCTAGTTTCAACAGAATGATGTATTGGTTCAGTAATTACCAACAGAACAAATTCGGTGATTGGCACCCAAACCAATCTAAAATATAGAGTTAGGGGATTTCCACGTGTGTTCCACGTGAGGGTAATTTTGAATATTTTAGATTTAGAGGTGTGCGCTGAGTAGAGAGAGGTGTGGAAAAAGCAGTACCCTACAATTTAGCTAGTCCCTCAATGTCAAATTTTTCAGTTGTCACTCTCTTTGTGCATCCACACGGGCCTTTAGCAAAATTAATCCAATGTGGCATCACTGATCTATGTTAACAGACACGTTTAATCAGACCAAAAAACACATTCAGTTAAGTGCATTCACTGTTTGGTTACCTCTATTTTCTGCAAAGCTTAATACCACTAACGGCTACAGTGCTCCCTCCTCATTCTATGCTACGTATCCACCCTCAATTGTACTTGTATAAGTTTATTCAATAAAAAAATGTATACATTGAAATCAATGCTCAATATTAATCTCAAACTAGTAGCTCAGTTGGCGAGGTAATAAATACTAAATGAGTCTAAAAAAGAAGTCCAAGGTTCAAGTTCTAGAGACTAACATTTCCCCCAATATTTTGCCTATAAAAAAATGCTCAATATTGGACTTCTTTTTCTGTTACCTATTTATACCCCTTGTGTCTTTGTAGCATATCATTCATTCTTCACGAATTAGTACTCCACAGACATGGTTAATTAATTTCCTTCTATCCTTTTTGCAATTGCCACTAACAACAATTCATATTTTTGTATCTGGCAAATGTACCAATAGATATGACAACTTTACCCTGGTCGGCTGATTTATAATGATGTAGTTGGTCAATGATATCAACATAGGGCGAGCTTCATTTACAATGGAAATAGTTCAGAGGGATAGGGTAATAATTCCGAAAAAAACATGAATCTACAATTCTATTTTAAATCATACACACAGACTAACTTACATTTGTTTTTTGTTTTTTTTTTGTACCCCACCACTTCCCCATATACCCCCACACAAAAGTGAAACCTAAAATGTCCTTCTGAAAACGTATTTTTTTTTTAAATTAAGACTGTTGCACCCCGAAAAATCCGGTTTGGGTTTCTCAACGTACAACGTGGAAATTTTTTTAAGCCGCCACCAATATTTTAATTTTAAGACCAAAACATTGAAAAAAGTCTTTGAAAAGGCGGATGGTCTTTTGAAAACGCAGAGATGTAGGTTCGGGTTCGATTCGCATGGGGAAGGTATTAGCACTCTACACGCGCCTTTTCTACCGAAAGGAACCTCTAACTAAATGTGTGGTTTTAACGTTTGATTTGAAAAATAACTAGATTTGCCTATTTATTTCTTGTTTGAAGATGAATGGGAAAACTTAATGAAAATTTTTATTTTTGGCGCTTGACGAGAGTTGGCCTCTCGCTCCTACGTATCTCCCTGGTGCGATGGAGAATTCAAAGCTACGTAGTTCTTGGTTGTCATGAAAAGGTTTTTGTTTTTTATCTTTTTAGTGAGTTTTCGAAATAGGACGAGTATTCAGCGAATGATTAAACTAACAAAGGTTATGGGTAATCATCGCTAAGTACTCTTGAAAAATGGGAATCACTGCCACTAGTCAGACGAACAAAGGTTCTGATTGACCGTTGGTAGCGACTCGTTTTTTATTTGATCTTTTGAAAATGGTTTTCGAAAGAGATTAATTGGCACGAATGATCAGACTAACCAAAGTTATGGGTGACCATCGCTTATTGTTCTTTGGAAAAAGACATTGCCACCAATGGCTAGACGAACAAAGGTTCTGATTAGCCACTAGTAACAATGGGTTTAAAAATGATTTTTTGTTATGAAAAATGCTAGTGTTTATGGTTGCGAAAAGGATTTTTATTTGTTGCGCTTGACGAGAACGTGGCTCGCTCCTACGTATCCCAAATGGGAATCAAAGCGACGTAGTTATAATTTGAAGATGGAAATGTTTTTGAAAGGGTTTTGGAAAGGGGAAGAGCTTTCATAATGACCAAGCAAGCAAAGGCTTTGAGTGATCATTACTAATAACTCTTGATAGTGTTCATGACAATCAAACAAGTTAAGGCTTTGGGTGATAGTCACTAATAACTTGCATTAATTAGGAAAGAGTTTGAAAGATTTTTGGGAAAAGGGCGGAGTTATTATCAATAATTGGTTACAAAATTCAAACACATTCAATAATCAATTAATCATGAACATGTTGATCATCAACTAAGATTAAGCATGTCAATACAATCAAGAGATTTAATTGTCAAAGATGCAAGATAAAGTTCTCAAAACAATTGTGTGTGTGTGAGGAGGAGTGCATTTACCCTAATGACTCTATGCTACAACAAGCAAGTAGGCTTACGTCTTCATTAGGAGGTCATACACATGGAGAGAAGGGCACACAATTAAATCAAGACAATTTATGTAGCATCCAAAACAAGTAAACAATTGATCATAGGCATAGAATGATCTTAGTTAAACTAATGAACATGTGAGCAATGATTTCTCAATAACATGAACAAAAGGAATTGCATCAAGGCTAAGGTAAGCCTATCCTTTGCAATATCTCACGAACCCTAAACCCTAAACTTACAATCTCATTTGTTATTCACTAAGAAATTAAAAGGGAAGGTTGAATCATCTAAAATCATCTTCACCACTTTAAAACATGATGCACTAAGCATAAGTGGGAATCATATGATTTATCATCAACAATGGACAATAATAATAAAACTAGAATACAAGAGCAAGCAAGTAAATACTAAAACCAAGTTGAATCACATAGAGCAATCTTCTCACTTGAATCAAAGTGCCCTAGGCACAAGTGAGAGTCAACTTGCCTATCATCAACAACTAACAATAAGTAAACTAAAACAAGATTTAAATAAACACAAAAACTAGGTTGAATCACATAGAGCAATCCTCTCACCTTGAGAAAAGTGCACTAGGCACTAGTGAGAATCAACTTGCCTATCATCAACAACTAACAATAAGCAAACTAAAACACGATTTAAATAAACACAAAAACTAGGTTGAATCACATAGAGCAATCCTCTCACTTTGAGAAAAGTGCACTAGGCACTAGTGAGAATCAACTTGCCTATCATCAACAACTAACAATAACTAAAGTATAACAAGAACACATAAACAAAGTTGAGTTCTTTCTAGCAATCTTCACCACTTAGATCAAGGTACACTAGGCACTAGTGGGAATCATTTTGCTAGATCATCAACCAACAACAAAAATAACATTTAACACTAAAATGAAATACTAACAATAATATTAAACATCATCAAGCAAAGAACAACAATAAAATCAACTTGAAAATATTTTAATCATAAATATGTGAACCAAAGGAAACATGGGTCCACAAAAAATTAACACAAAGCAACATAGATCTATTTATTTAAGGGTGAGAGGCACCTTAAACACCCAAACCTCCCAAGGTGTTTGTCAAAATGTTTAAGGCTCCTCTCACCAACAACAACAAACTACATTATAGAAAAGTGATGATGATATGCAAAAATATGATGAAGAAAAGTGGGTTTTAATGCAAAAATGTTGAGGATGATGCAAGGGTTTTAGAGTATACCTTGGATCCAAGCTAGATTATGCAAGAAAGGGAAAGCAAGAACACAAATGAAGATGATGCCCAAGTGATGATGATTCTTTAGTTTTAGTGAAGGATGGAGGTAGTATGTGAGAGAGAAATGGAAAGAAGATGGATTGATGGTGTTTGGGTGGAGGAAAATAAAAAGATGGATGGAGGAGGAGGAGAGGGGGTGTTCAGCCAAGGAAAGGGAAGGAAAGGAGGGAGTTGTGTGTGTGAGAAAAATGAGAGGCAAAAGATCCTTAGGTGTGAAAATGAGAGGGTATTTATAGAGTTGTTTTTAGTCAGGGGTAATTATGTCATTGTTCCTTACTAGGTGCTCTAGGATTGAGTTTTGAATTTGAATAAAGGGCTAGGATTAGAGATCACTTGGATTGTGGGTAGTGAGAAAACACAAAAATGAGAGTGAGGGGAGAGTTTGTGTGAAAAACTTGTCTTATTGTGGGGTCAAGGTATAATTGAGATGGAATGTTACCAAAGAGGAAATTTTGTGTTTTCTTGTGAAGAGGTGAGTGTAAATGAGTGGGGTAATTTACAAAAGAGGGCATAACTCTATGAGGGAAGAGAGAGAATTCGAAAA
Source organism: Oxytropis ochrocephala (assembly GCA_020916435.1). Taxonomy (NCBI): domain Eukaryota; kingdom Viridiplantae; phylum Streptophyta; class Magnoliopsida; order Fabales; family Fabaceae; genus Oxytropis; species Oxytropis ochrocephala. The sequence goes on along the minus strand of CM037092.1, from coordinate 121,395,128 downwards.
TGGGGGGAAAATTGCCTCTCTTTTTGGTCTTTTGTCTTATTGATGACACTTTGTACTTTTTATTTGAATTTTGAATTTTTGGGCATGCAAATGAGAGTGCACCTATTGAAAATGTGTCCCATATTTTTGGGTCATATCTTAGGAATTGGGCCCAAAATTCCATGATATCACCATCCCCAAAATTGATTTGTTGACCTCACCTCAAAGGAAATGACCATTTTACCATTTTATTCAAAAATTTGATTTTCATGCCAAAAGGTTTAATATTTATGCGCAAAAAATCATAATTAAGCACAAATCTTCCTCAAATAATTCATTGATGGTTGCTCAGTGATTTTGGGATGAAACCGTTTTTATTTTGAAATGACCAAAATGCCCTTTCACCCTAAAAACCCTAGTTCTTTGCCCAAAGCACATTTTCACTTCAAAAATGACTTTTCACCCTAGGAATGACCTCTAATACCTTGAAATGCATGTTGAATGGCTTGTCCTGAGGAATCGTCCCTTATTTGCGAAATGACTAAAATACCCTTTTGTACTGAAAAACCTTAGTTTGTCCAAAAAGCGCATTCCAACTCCAAAAATGATTTTAGAAGCTTTGAAATAACTTTTAGAACCACTGAATGCAATGCATGATGCTATTTTCTCTTCTATTTATTTATTTTTGGGAAAATTAGGGTTTTGACCTAAAATTTGGACAAAATTGGGGTATGATGTTTGCCCTCTTTATCTAGATTTTAACAAGGAATATGAATTGGCCGAAACATATTCCGAGGCAAAATAGAGATAAAGAATTCAGAAATTATACCGATTTTGTCTACTTAGGGAAAAACCCGAACTTTCTTTTCTTTTTTTTATCTTCTAGTTTTTTTCTTTTTGGGTGAATGGATGCCACCCGAAAATGATCAGAATGAATGAAGTGTCGACCCTCCGTAAGCCAACAAAAGCAGGAAATAGATTGGTGCCAACCCTCAGGCGGTAAAAGCAGGAAGAAATAAAGCGGTAAAGAAAACAGTAAAGAAGGTATCGACCTCGACAGTGGCCGACACTGCAGGAAATAAAGAAAGTGATAAGGAATGCATCGGTCAGCCTCTGGTAGGCCGACACTGGAGGAAATAAAGAAAGCAATAAAGAAAGCGATAAAGAGTGTACCGGCCTCTGGTAGGCCGACACAAGCAGGAAATAGGTTGGTGCCAACCTCAAGCAGCAAAAACAAGAAATAAAGCAGTAAAGATGGTATCGACCTCTGGTAGGCCGACAACGCGCGCGGGAAATAAAGAAAGTGATAAAGAATGCGATAAAGAAGGAGCGCTTGTGGCTCAAGGAACACTTGGTTACGAAGGAGCACTTGTGGCTCTGAAGAGCACTTGGCTCTCGAAGGTGGCTTGTTCGAGCGGCCTGAGGTTCAATATCAAGTTGTGGGACTGATACATTTTACCTTGATGGACTTACGCTATGCTTTATACTGACACAGCTAGTCTGAAGGACACGAAGTCTGGGGGGCCGATCCGTCATGCTCAGTGATGACTTGGCAAAATGAATGACACGAGATCTGAGGGGCCGATCTGTCATGCTCAGTGATGACTTGGCGAAATGAAGGTCGAGTTCAAAGTCGCTGTTTGGACTGTTGTTTTGAACTAAACTGAAGGACCCCAGGGTCTGACGATTCGTCGGTGCTCGATAACGACGGGATCTGAAGGGACGTATTGGTCCTGAAGGGACACGTGGGTCCTGAAGGGATTCACAAATCCTGTTGATTGACTGATTGAGATGGCCAATGCTGGCGTATTGAATTGAGGTACCGCATCGTCGGTTGATGCGAGGATGGTGCATGAAGCATGGGTGCATGTTATGCAAGGGCATGTTATGCATGAGCATGTTATGCGAGTGCATGCAATGCTATGATTTTGGTGTGATGATGCATGTGGTGGAACACTCTTGAGGTTTTCCTTTTGATTTTGTTTTTTTTTTATTTGATGCTTTTCTGACCAGCTTTCTTTTTTCTGGTCATTTGTTTTTTCGTGTTTTTTCCCTGATCAGCTTTCTTTTTTCTGATCATCTGTTTTTCATTTGCTCTTTTTTTTTGAATGATCTTGCTTGATCAGCTTTCTTTTTTCTGATCATCTGTTTTTCATTTGCTCTTTTGCTCTTTTTATGAAGTGCAGGTATGCGAATGCAAAATTTTGGTGTTTGATGATATGTAATGCCCTTGTGTTTTGATGAAATGGCAGATGACATGCAATGGAAAACTTTTCCTTCTTTGCCTTTTTTCTATGAAATGTAAGTATTAATATGGTGCAACTGACGTGGAACGTTTTTTTTTTGCTATGTGATGAATGCACAAAATGTGAGGATGCAAATGTAATGCTTTGATGCATATGCCATAATGAATAGATTGAAATGCCTAGATGCATGATGTAAACATTTTTGTGATGATGAGATGCGAGACTTTGGATGCAAGGAATTGAGATTATTATTGACCATTACATTGAAAAAATTGAATTTGATTCAAACTCCTGTTCTCAAGGTTTTTATTTACAAACAACCTCACTTGTTTTCTTTTCTTTCCATGATGACTGAATTTTAGATATCATGTAATCAACTTGTGTTCTCTCTTTTTGAAGCATTGTCTAGTAAGCATGCATAGGAGTGCAAATGTGAATGAATGAGTCAGTTAACTTGGAATTGGTTTAGGGCATGGACATTTATGGCAAGTGAAGGAATGATGAGACATAGTTATTACCAAGCTCATGAGGATCAAGAGATACAAGATTGCCCCAATTCGAGTCTCTGATGAGTGAATAGCTTGCCCTGTCTGTCTGGGTGACAACAACTAGGGGTGTAGAAGATGATGAATTGGGAATGCTTCGGCTTTTGAAATGAACGGTGGAGCAAAAGAGATTTTGTCTCAACCCATAAAGTTTGATGTTGCCCCAGTTCATAACAAGGATAAAGCGCCCCAATTAGAATGACAAGGCCTTGTTTAGGATAGTGAGTTGAGCGATTGTCCCGGTGAGGTTTTATAGGAATGGATGAGGTGAAGGAATGAGAATGCACTTGCCCCACTTTGGAATGACATTTCAAACGGTTTCTTTGATTGAGGTTGTGAAAGGTGGCAGAGTTATGGTGATGGTTATGAACGGAGGGTGGTATGTGAATGGGATAGACGATGAGCAAATCTCCCCATGGTTGAGTGGAGTGAGAGGTGAAGGAAATGTCCCCTAGTACACATCTTTGGTTCTCTTTAAGGAAAACTCAAATGCAATGAAAGTTTTGACTTTTAGTATGAAAGAAGCCTCACCTGGTGATCAATAAACCTTGTTTTAATGCAACTTGAATGCATTTTAGAGTGCAAGTCTTTATTGTTTTGTCAGCTTTCTTTTTTTTTATTTCGTTTCTTTTACGAGGATTTTTCTTGATCGGCTTTCTTTTTTTACGATCGTTTGTTTTTCTTTTGAGCAAACCCATCGTAAATAGATAAACTTATTTGTCCTAGGGTTAAAATTTGAGAAAACAAAAGCAATCGGTTATTGATCGGGATGGACTCTTGAGATTGTGATGTTTTGTGAAGAAGGGATGATTGAGCTTAATGAAGTGTTTGAGACTCCGATGGGTTGTTGGGTCTTATTCGGCATCGGCCAATGGTCAATGATTTATGAAGGAAATGGTTATTAGGTTTGATGAGGTGCTTGAGGATTTATTAGGACAAGTTTGTGTTTCATGGTAGAATGGTGAGGGGTTTATGGAGGTTAGATGTTGAGGCCAAAGAAAATGTTTGCGGTCTTTATGAAAGGAGAGATGATTTTACACAACAGTGTGTTGAAAGTTTATGGAGACAAGGATCTCTGGTGTTTCATGGTGAAATATATCAGCTCACAATTTGTACTTCTTTTGTTTCTCTTTTTTCTTGGTCCCTTTTTTTTTTTTGGATCTTTTTGTTTGATTGGGTTCTTTTCTTTTTGACCTCTTTCTTTTCTTTGGACTTGGGTGAGTGATAAAGATGATATACCATTTTCGATGTGGAATTGATCCTTGTCTAGAGTGGTGGAGATATCCCGGACTTTCTTGACTTGAGGTGGGCAGGAAAGGGAATTTTTGGATTTTGGATTTTCTTGAGGTTGTGGGGAGGCGGCCAACCTTCATTTCAAATTACGATTGCTTATTTTTTCGTAAAACCCGACAACAATTTATCTATCTATATGTGTTTGCTCTTTTGTTTGCATTTTCTTTTATGCCCTAATTTTTGCCTGGACCGCTCTCTGCGAGTTTTCAATCCACCGGCGCTCTTTTTGCCTAGGCTGCCCTGCGGGTTTTCAACCTAGCGAGCTTGTTCTTCTCATTTATCTCTTCTTTTTCTTTTTCTTTTTGTTTTGGAAAGACTTGCACTAAAGGAATATAATGTCGATAAAGAAGGTTAGTGATCACAGAATTGCCCCAGCATGGAGGACTTAGAGTGTTAGTGAGAATGAACCAAAAAGTCAAGTATGCACTGATGGGAGAAAATATGCGCTTTATGGGTGGGCGGGCGGGGATTAGACTTGGATGGTGATGATGACAAAGAAAGAAACCGATGACTCAAACAAGAGAAACCGCACGCGTGTCGACACACTTTCACTATAGGAATGCTTCACGAGAGAACATTAGTTAAACAATGAAAATTTCTTTCTTCTTCTTCTTTTTTTTTTTTGAGCTGCTTCAGTCTTTTGTCATGGAATGGATGGGATGCAGTGCTTTTGAAAGAAATGCAAATGAGCTATTGATTTGAAAAACTGAGTGCCTTGGAACACCTAGGGTTTGCAACCAAGTAAGGATAAACCTTTTCAAAAAGGATGATTGTTTTGCAAGAACGTCCCGCTTCTCATCACAACTTTTATTTTATGCAATGAATGAATGAACAAATTATGATATGCAAGTATGATGCAAATGCGTGGAGAATGACCACTCGAAAAGTGTGGCTTATTCTAAATAGTTTTGTTATTTTTAATGCAAGACAAAATATGGAATGCCAATGCGAATGATGCAAAAATGATGCCCCCTTTTTTTTTCAAAATGATTTTTTTTTAATTTTTTTAGTCTTTTAGAGGCGAGACAAGATACGAAATGCCAATGCCCCTTTTTTGAATGATGAGAGATGCAAAAATGGTGATATGAGACAACTGATTGTCGTTACCCTGAGTAACATGCATGAAACATTGAGTGGATCCTGACTCAATACTTCACACAATATACTGAAACGTTTCGAAAATTGGTTGACTCAATTTAATTTTCTACTTGAAAATAAAACACGTGTGACTGGGTCAAAGTGTCACGACATCGTGAGAGTAACATCTCAAATTTGTAGTCGACAAACAAATTTGAGATATTACCCTTCGTCGTTCAAAGGTGCACTTCTACCCATTAAGTCATCACATGAGGAAATTTTTCTTTGTTTCAAAAGGATGCATGCAGGGAGAAATGATGTATTCGAACAAAGTGATGAGGTTAATGAAATGATGCATGAGTGCCACATTGACGCGATGTCCGCATTATTTGATGATGAGTTTTTGTACATGCACCGGATGAATGTGATGCTTATGCAATCTTGATGATAATTGCTTCTTGTCTTATTTTTTTATGCAATAAAGTGAAATGCATGATAACACGTGGACATGCATGCAAAATGAAACGTTCAAGTGCTTATTTTTTATGCCATGAAAAAGGGAAAAGGGGTACATGTGATGCATTTTCTAAAATCTAGTAGAAATCATACATTTTTGGATTTTTGTTTATTTGTTATGATATGAAAGAGAAAAAAATAATGCATGCGAGAAAATGGCGCGTTTGAGCTAAGGCTATATGAATAAGCGGAATGATATATGCATGCAATATTGATGTGATGTCCACCTTTATTTGATGACGCTTTTGCATAATTAAGGATGAATGAAATGCGATATGGATGATAATCGCTTACGATTTTCATTTTTCTTATGCAATGAAATGAAATGTGTGATGCTTACAATTACTTTCCTAATGCATGAGAGATATTGAATGGAGATGCATGTGAAATGAGACATTAATGTTTATTTTTGATTTGCGACCGCGAGAAAAGTATTAATGCGATGATGTGATATGAATGGGCGACGAAATGAGTGGGTGAATGAATGAGCGAATGTGCATTTTGAATGAGGATGCCGTAAAAATCGCATCACTTGATTATTTTTCATGGTTATGAACGAATGAAATACCATAGGGATGATAATTGTTTTTTTTCAAAATTTTGTTTTATGTAATGCATGATGCCATGATGCAAAGTGCGGATGATGATTGTTTTTTGTTTTATTTTTAAACAATGAAATGGAATGCATGATACTAACAATTATTTTTAGTGCGTGGAAAGATATGATTCTTATGAAAATGCATGCAAAATGAGATGTTTGCATATATGATATGAAAAAGCATGTGATATGTTTCTAAAAAAAAATTATGCGAGAGAGTGCATGATGCTCGCAAATGATTTTTAATGCAAGGGGAAACATGATTTATTTTGAATGGAAATGTATGCAAAACGAGATGGTCACATGTTCATTCTTCATGATATGCAAAAAGCAATAATGCATGAGACACGTTCCTAATAAAATATGTTTTTTGGACTTTTTGACAAAATTAGGAAAAAGCTTAGTGAATGGAAACGCACCCGCGTGGGGAATGCGCTCCCGACAAACCTAAATGAGATAGAGAAAAATGCGCGTATGTATTTTTATTTAGTTTTCCCATGTTATGCAATGCAAAGATGCTTTTTGTATGAGAATGAGGTTGATGATGCTACTTTACATGCATGTGAAAAGCAAAGTAAAAAGGTTTTTTTTTGTTTGGTGATTGAATTTTTGAGAAAATACAAGATATATGTCACCTCATATAGATGTTTATGAAAATGAAAAATACATTTTTGATTTTCAAAATTCTTGAGGAAAAATGATGAGCTAGATGCAACAATGCAACACACTATTGGGAACGCCCTTGTGACCTAAAAAGGGGGGAAAACCTACGATCTAAGGCAATTTAAAGGTAATCCTCCCATGTAGCTCTGTTCACTCCCTCACAAGGCCACCAGAGCCACAGTCCCTTTCACAAAACTCCCCACAAATGCAAAGAAATCACTAGGTGTGAGGCATCATGAAAGAGCACAACTCTGGTTGGAACTTTCACAAGTAGCTCAACTCGCGTTTTTGACAAAGGTCTCGATGGGCTCTCACTACTCGAATCCACTCTCCTAAGTTTTTGCGGACTCGAGGTTATGGTCTCTTAAAACAATTAACCATTATGACAAATTTCTCAAATCCTTCTTAAACTAGCATATTATCTCACCTTGGTAGGAAAAAAAACACCATTGTACAAGTGTATATGGCAGTGTGTGTCATGTGGAGGGCATACTACACTTAAAGTTACCCAACACATATCACCCCACTTACTCAATCAATTTTGCTTGCAAATGAAAGCCCGAGCAGTCAGGACAATAGCATGTTGTCTACCACAGGGTTCAATAGCAATCCAATATAAACTAGCCTAGGGTGCCATACAACAATGCGCTTCTTACCTTAAGAAAGGGAGGAGAGAGAGAGAGAGAACGTGATAAGAGAGGGAAATGCATGAGCTTCCTTAAGAAAGCGAGCAAGATAGAGAGAACTAGAAGGGATCATGGGATTGGAAGAATGCATGGGCATAAACAATAAAATATAGAGAAGGAGTAGAAGAGGAGATAGAGAGTAAACATAGAAGAAGACAAATGCATATGCCTGTCACAATCAATGATAAGAAAAAAATCCAATGTGAAAATGTTAACAGACACGTTTAATCAGAATGAACCCTCAATTGTACAAAGTTTATTCAATAAAAAATGTATACATTGAAATCAAGGTATTAGTCAAATCAACAATACATTAAACCACACATTTTAATTAGTTAAAAAAATGCTTATTGGACCTTTTCGTCTTTTAAAAAAGACATGGTCCCTTCTATCCTTTTTGCAATTGCCACTAACAACAATTCAAGTCGCAAATGTACCAATAGATATGCAACTTTAAAAATCCGGTTTGGGTTTCTCAACGTATACAACGTGGAAATTTTTTTTAAGCCGCCACCAATATTTTAATTTTAAGACCAAAACATTGAAAAAGGTCTTTGAAAAGGCGGATGGTCTTTTGAAAAGAGAGATGTAGGTTCGAAATCGATTACGCATGGGGAAGGTATTAGCACCCTTCACACGCCCTTTCTACCGAAAGGAACCTCTAACTAAATGTGTGGTTTTAACGTTTGATTTGAAAAATAACTAGATTTGCCTATTTATTTCTTGTTTGAAGATGAATGGGAAAACTTAATGAAAATTTTTATTTTTGGCGCTTGACGAGAGTTGGCCTCTCGCTCCTACGTATCTCCCACAGTGCGATGGAGAATTCAAAGCTACGTAGTTCTTGGTTGTCATGAAAAGGTTTTTGTTTTTATCTTTTTAGTGAGTTTTGAAATAGGGCGAGTATTCAAATAATGATTAAACTAACAAAGGTTATGGGTAATCATCGCTAAGTACTCTTGAAAAATGGGAATCACCGCCACTAGTCGATTTAACAAAGGTTACGATTGACCGTTGGTAGCGACTTCGTTTTTATTTGATCTTTTGAAAATGGTTTTGAAAGAGATTAATTGCACGAAATGATCGGACTAACCAAAGTTATGGGTGACCATCGCTTATTGTTCTTTGAAAAGACATTGCCACCAATGGCTAGAGCGAACAAAGGTTACGATTAGCCACTAGTAACAATGGGTTTAAAAATGATTTTTTGTTATGAAAAATGCTAGTGTTTATGGTTGCGAAAAGGATTTTTATTTGTTGCGCTTGACGAGAACGTGGCTCGCTCCTACGTATCCCAAATGGGAATCAAAGCGACGTAGTTCTAATTTGAAGATGGAAATGTTTTTGAAAGGGTTTTGGAAAGGGGAAGAGCTTTCATAATGACCAAGCAAGCAAAGGCTTTGAGTGATCATTACTAATAACTCTTGATAGTGTTCATGACAATCAAACAAGCTAAGGCTTTGGGTGATAGTCACTAATAACTTGCATTAATTAGGAAAGAGTTTGAAAGATTTTTGGGAAAAGGGCGGAGTTATTATCAATAATTGGTTACAAAATTCAAACACATTCAATAATCAATTAATCATGAACATGTTGATCATCAACTAAGATTAAGCATGTCAATACAATCAAGAGATTTAATTGTCAAAGATGCAAGATAAAGTTCTCAAAATAATTGTGCGTGTGTGAGGAGGAGTGCATTTACCCTAATGACTCTATGCTACAACAAGCAAGTAGGCTTACGTCTTCATTAGGAGGTCATACACATGGAGAGAAGGGCACACAATTAAATCAAGACAATTTATGTAGCATCCAAAACAAGTAAACAATTGATCATAGGCATAGAATGATCTTAGTTAAACTAATGAACATGTGAGCAATGATTTCTCAATAACATGAACAAAAGGAATTGCATCAAGGCTAAGGTAAGCCTATCCTTTGCAATATCTCACGAACCCTAAACCCTAAACTTACAATCTCATTTGTTATTCACTAAGAAATTAAAAAGGAAGGTTGAATCATCTAAAATCATCTTCACCACTTTAAAACATGATGCACTAAGCATAAGTGGGAATCATATGATTTATCATCAACAATGGACAATAATAATAAAACTAGAATACAAGAGCAAGCAAGTAAATACTAAAACCAAGTTGAATCACATAGAGCAATCTTCTCACTTGAATCAAAGTGCCCTAGGCACAAGTGAGAGTCAACTTGCCTATCATCAACAACTAACAATAAGTAAACTAAAACAAGATTTAAATAAACACAAAAACTAGGTTGAATCACATAGAGCAATCCTCTCACCTTGAGAAAAGTGCACTAGGCACTAGTGAGAATCAACTTGCCTATCATCAACAACTAACAATAAGCAAACTAAAACACGATTTAAATAAACACAAAAACTAGGTTGAATCACATAGAGCAATCCTCTCACTTTGAGAAAAGTGCACTAGGCACTAGTGAGAATCAACTTGCCTATCATCAACAACTAACAATAACTAAAGTATAACAAGAACACATAAACAAAGTTGAGTTCTTTCTAGCAATCTTCACCACTTAGATCAAGGTACACTAGGCACTAGTGGGAATCATTTGCTAGATCATCAACCAACAACAAAAATAACATTTAACACTAAAATGAAATACTAACAATAATATTAAACATCATCAAGCAAAGAACAACAATAAAATCAACTTGAAAATATTTTAATCATAAATATGTGAACCAAAGGAAACATGGGTCCACACAAAAAATTAACACAAAGCAACATAGATCTATTTATTTAAGGGTGAGAGGCACCTTAAACACCCAAACCTCCCAAGGTGTTTGTCAAAATGTTTAAGGCTCCTCTCACCAACAACAACAAACTACATTATAGAAAAGTGATGATGATATGCAAAAATATGATGAAGAAAAGTGGGTTTTAATGCAAAAATGTTGAGGATGATGCAAAGGTTTTAGAGTATACCTTGGATCCAAGCTAGATTATGCAAGAAAGGGAAAGCAAGAACACAAATGAAGATGATGCCCAAGTGATGATGATTCTTTAGTTTTAGTGAAGGATGGAGGTAGTATGTGAGAGAGGAATGGAAAGAAGATGGATTGATGGTGTTTGGGTGGAGGAAAATAAAAAGATGGATGGAGGAGGAGGAGAGGGGGTGTTCAGCCAAGGAAAGGGAAGGAAAGGAGGGAGTTGTGTGTGTGAGAAAAATGAGAGGCAAAAGATCCTTAGGTGTGAAAATGAGAGGGTATTTATAGAGTTGTTTTAGGTCTAGGGGTAATTATGTCATTGTTCCTTACTAGGTGCTCTAGGATTGAGTTTTGAATTTGAATAAAGGGCTAGGATTAGAGATCACTTGGATTGTGGGTAGTGAGAAAACACAAAAATGAGAGTGAGGGGAGAGTTTGTATGAAAAACTTGTCTTATTGTGGGGTCGAGGTATAATTGAGATGGAATGTTACCAAAGAGGAAATTTTGTGTTTTCTTGTGAAGAGGTGAGTGTAAATGGGTGGGGTAATTTACAAAAGGGCATAACTCTATGAGGAAGAGAGAGAATTCGAAAATGGGGGAAAAATTGCCTCTCTTTTTTGATGTTTTTTGTCTTATTGATGACACTTTTGTCTTTTTATTTGAATTTTGAATTTTTGGGCGCATTCAAATGAGAGTGCACCTATTGAAAATGTGTCCCATATTTTTGGGTCATATCTTAGGAATTGGGCCCAAAATTCCATGATATCACCATCCCCAAAATTGATTTGTTGACCTCACCTCAAAGGAAATGACCATTTTACCCTTTTATTCAAAAATTTGATTTTCATGCCAAAAGGTTTAATATTTATGCGCAAAAAATCATAATTAAGCACAAATCTTCCTCAAATAATTCATTGATGGTTGCTCAGTGATTTTGGGATGAAACCGTTTTTATTTTGAAATGACCAAAATGCCCTTTCACCCTAAAAACCCTAGTTCTTTGCCCAAAGCACATTTTCACTTCAAAAATGACTTTTCACCCTAGGAATGACCTCTAATACCTTGAAATGCATGTTGAATGGCTTGTCCTGAGGAATCGTCCCTTATTTGCGAAATGACTAAAATACCCTTTTGTACTGAAAAACCTTAGTTTGTCCAAAAAGCGCATTCCAACTCCAAAAATGATTTTAGAAGCTTTGAAATAACTTTTAGAACCCTGAATGCAATGCATGATGCTATTTTCTCTTCTATTTATTTATTTTTGGGGAAAATTAGGGTTTTGACCTAAGCTGGACAAAATTGGGGTATGACAAAGACCAATCGTATATACACCCCTCAACCGTATATAAGATCCCTATGATATTTTTATTTATTTTTTTAGTCAAATAAAAATTAATTAAGGCCTGAAAATAGGTTTAGTGTGTAGTTCATTAACACGTGACAGTGTTATACATTGAACGAATAATGTAGGCTAAAAAATTCGGTTTTCGGCAACCTACTCCGATCGTAATGAAACCACAGCCATTAAATCCAAAAAAATCAAGAATCACAACTCCCTTAGAAGGGACTTCTTACGGGACTACGAGCTCAAAATCTCAAATTTCATCATTTATTATTTTTTATGGATTTTTTTAATTTTTCATAGTCTCCAAAAAATCTAAAAAAAATTGCAAACTTATTTTAATTTTGTTAGATTTTTAGTGGTGTTTTTATAATTTTTTTTGATTATTTTTGACTCTTTAACGAATTTTTAGTAGCCTTTTAGTAAAAAAAATTAAAGAAAATCATTAAAAAAAATAAAAACCCATCGTATATACGTTTTGAGTACGTATATACTATTGGACATAAAATAGCCATCGCATATACGATTCTTTTAATTTTTTTAAAAAAATTAGTTTTGAAAGGGGTATTTTGGAGTTATCAAGTTATGTGGGGGTATGAAGGGAAATGGTGGGAGTACCAAAAAAACAACCATTTGTTTTTGTTTTTGGGGGGGACCCAGATCCTCTCCCGTTAGGATCCTCCGGTCCAATCACTCCAGTCACCCTAATTTCTTCCATTGGATCACCATCACACTTAATCTCAACCATTGAATTATTTTATTTTAAAAACATCTAAAAAAAATTAAGAAGAGAGAGAGATAGAAATAGCTGACAGGAGAGGATCGCATTCCTTTTTGGGGAGAAAACACAAAATTACTACAAGTTTAAGAAAGCACTGATCATACACATTGATTGACATTTGCAATTTGTTCCATATTTAAGACACAACACTCTTGACCAAAAAAAAAAAAGACACAAAACTCAAATTTTCATAATTGAGTAAAAGGTTGTTGCTAATACCAATATTTCATAATTGAGCCAAGATTCTCGATGATTCATTTTGAATTTCATCTCTATTAAGACAGTAGAATGCATGAAAAATTGGGTTCTAATTTTGACTCTCCATGACATTTAGGACATTTTGGTTGGATCAGAGATGATTGAACTTGTGCTATAGGCTTTGCGCTTTCTTTCAGTTTCCAGTTGAGATGCAAGTGATGAGTGTACAAGATAAATTATTCTTCATTGAGATAATTAACAACTATAATTGCCACCTTAAACACATAATAAATATGCAATATTTAGGCAAATACCAAACAATATCAAAACCGGACCTTCCGTCTCCGATTAGTGAACTTGGTATCTGGAGGAACATCATTTCCTCTTCTTCTCATCTGCTCCTTCTTCCTTATTATCCATTCCGTTCCCTTTCCGCTGTTATCAATTTTCTGCTTTTTCCGGGGTGGACGCCTCTCAGAGATACATACCTGCAGTATTTTTGTTTGTTTAATAAAGTAAACTAGTTGTAAGCTCACGAAAAAAATGATGCGTGAAAAAAGGCATCAACATAACCAAATCTACAACAAAATAATGACAAATTGACTCCTCAAAAATAAGCTCACATCTATGACTTATTATACATGTAACATGTAATGTGCATGTAATAGTAGTAACATTCATTTTTCCATCAATGTTTGAGAGATCCTTACTTCATTATTCTATGAAGTTAATTGCTCTTTTTAGACGAGGCATATCCAATCCAATTAATAAACAAGTAGGGATTCAAAAATAAAACCAACTAATGAGATAAAAAGCATAAAATCAATAAAGCCATACTTTCTTAAGGATCAAAAATTCATGACATCTCTTAGAAAGCCCTGAGTTGACTACAAGGATGTGGTGGAACTTACTGTTTTATTTTCTTCATCTTCAGTGTTGTCACGAGAGCAACAGGATAGTTGACCACCTGGGACATCTAGGACAAGAAACTCTTTTTTCTTCTTAGAACTATCACAAGACAATTGTTCCCCAGTTAGTGAAAAACCATGCTCTGGAAGGCTAGACAAAGATCCTTTTTAAAAGAAATAAATGCTTAGACAGCGGAACAAAACACAAATACATAATATTCAATCAACTATCATAAATTTTCTTTTAAAAGTGTTCCTTATAGTTAAGCAAAAGAATAGGATTGAATAAAGAGGTTTGTGATTGTTTTTATTGTGCCTCTTATCTCTTTATTGCAGCTCATACCAAACACTGGATGCTGCTGTGCTGATTGATAAAAAAAAACTAGGAAATGCAACAAAAAATAGGTGTTTTTGGCACATTACTTTTTTGTTGAAACAAATTAGCTCCAGTAGTCTTGTAAGACTTGTTCATACCTGTGTGGAAAATCAATCAAATCATTGCCCCTAAATCCAGCAGTCATTGCAGCTTTCGCAATCAATTCACTCTGATCAATATTTTCAGGATACACTTGAAATACTGCTCTAGCACCATTTTTCAAGCATCTGTATAAAGATGTAAAAAAAGCCCTACAAAAGAACAGAAATTACATATTATTGGAGTGGCAGAGTAAATGTGACAAGTTCCATTATAATCCAATGTTAACATGGATGATGGAAAGTTGTAAATAAATTTGGAAAAACTCTGCAAGTTTCCATATGCTTAGAGTTTGAGGAGAATAGACATACAAATGTACTGAAAAAAATGAACAGCAGTATAATAGAGAAGGAAAGGAACATACTTCAATCTTAGGTGAGGGTTGTGAGAGGACTTATCAGCATTACATAACCACTGCATTATCGTACAAGAGTCGAGAAAATCAGTGATGAAAGCAAATTTGGTAGAAAATGATGAGTTATTCACACCCAGATCAAAAAAGGGATATTGGTTGTTAAAAATAAAGTTTAACACAATAAGTTTTCTTTGCTATCGTTGTATGGTTTTTAAAATATACAAGAGCCGAGCATTCAAAAGATGTTGCAACTTTACACCTGACACGTTATGAATTCTTCCACTCTATTCTTCTTAACACATTGCTGGTGCATAATCATACTTTTTTAGTTTGAAATTTTCATTATTCAAAAGCACACCTGAAGGGAAGATATACCGATGGCCCCATCAAACATACCGGGACGAAGCCCTAAACCCTGAAACCACAGATATATAAGTAACAAAAGATGCAGAGCATACATGTTGATGTTATGTTTAATAATAACATGGAAAAGCAAACTGAAAGCCTTTAGAGCATAATAACATTAAGGGCTCGTTTGGATCGACTTATTTGAGCTTATCTACTGCTATAAGCACTTGTGAAACTATTCGGGAGACAGATTGTGACTTGTTCATAAGCTGTTTTCATCTAATTTCCATAAGCTCATCGAGATAGCTTATGGAGCTTATAGAAAAATAGTTTTAACATTATTTTATTGTTTATTATATAAACAGCTTATGCATAAGCACTTATACGATAAACGCTTATGTCATAAGCCATAAGCCGTCAATTAAGCTGTTTATCCAAACGGGCCCTAAGATTACGATAACAGCAGCAACAGTAACAATAATTATAATTATAGATTTATAAATTTATAATAAGGCTGAAATTAGGTTTAACAGTATACCTGACCCATGTCACCGAGTAAAAGGTCGCCCTCAACCTCACGCTCCAATGCAATATCTAAGGGTTAACAATTTTATCTTTAAGAAAATTACAAACAAAAAAACAAAATAGATAGGAATAATAATACTACCAAAAGAAATAGAGGAAAAGGAAAACATACTAAGCATGGAAGGTGAAATGTCAAGACCAATCCAATGGTGTTTATTCTCTGTGAGTGTCTCACCGCTAAGTCCTGATCCACAACCTACACAAAAAGAGGATTATCCACAAATCACGAGATGTACGTAATGAATGAGAAAGGAGGAAAGTAAATAAACTACATTGAAATACCTATGTCAAGGAGTAACTTTGGAACGCCATCTTTGGGTAAAGCGAGTAGCTCCAGTGCTCTCTCAGACAGTGATTTCTGAATTTGAATCATACGGGAAGAAGACGTATACTTGCGTGCTTCGGCATCGTCGTAGAATATCTCAGGCGGCGCTACTAGTTCCGGTCTCGACGGCATCGCTTGAAAAAAAAAACCGAAACCACCCACGCGCCGCCACCGTAATCGAAGATGATATATGTCCAACACCGTCACTGGCTTTCTGATGTTGTGCTAAACAGCGGTCTCTAGGTTAGATAGCTGTCAATGGGCCGGGTTTGGGCCGGCCCGCCTAGGCCCATCGGGCCAAACAATGTATATGGGCAGGGTCGGACCAGCCCAATATTCGGATGGGCTGTAAAATGAAGGCCCAAGCCGCCTAACACTAAATTTATGGGCCAATGGCCACAAATCATCGACTTTTAAAATTTTGTATAAATCAAAATTAAAATTTCAACCACTATGCCTAACTTCAAACACAAACGCTTGACTTGCATATCGTTGATTTCATATATATGAAAAAAGGTGGAAAGTTGATATCTTGTGATTAAATTCTCATGATATTACCGACTAAAAATTTGAGTTACCAAATCTTATTCGCTTTTTCTAATTTATTTGTTTCTTGAGTGTGATTCATTAGGATTAGGATTAGGATTAGGATTAGATTAGGATGTTGATTGCCTTTATACCGAATTGATATTTTTTTGAAATAGGACAATTTCAATAGAGAAGAAAACAAAGGCATATCGAGCGCTTATGGATCGGTATTTGGTGGTGGTGTTTTTTTTGAGTCGAATCGCTTCAAGAATTTATGAATGGAGTTGCGAATCGGTTTGAAGAGAAGACGAAGGGCGATCCATTAAACTCCAAAATCGAAGGCGTGGAATAAATAATTGACTTGTCATATTTTGATTGGATAACAGTAAAAACAGCATGTATAACACTTGTCATATTTTAAAATAAAAAAACAAAAACAAAAAACAAACGGGCCGGCCCATGGGCCCATGGGTCGGCGTGCCACCCAATGACACCATCGGTCAATCGGGCGCCAAAAACATACCGCTGATTTTGGGCTACTATTTTTAGAGCCTGCCCCGCCTAAAAAGTCGGGCCATTGGTAGGACCAGTTATTGACAAATTTCTAGTATGAAGAAGGTTATCGAGTCTATCTCTTTGCTTTAGAGCCCGAACCACCTTAACATATTCATAATTTGGCTTGTGTTTTCTATACACCCACCCCATCCCCATATACCCCCATCCAATTTTAAATCCTTAAAATGTCTTTTGAAAAATATTTTTTTTTATAAAAAATAAATAAATCGTATATACCCCTTTGAGTACGTATATACGCTGACTATTTTATGTCCAATCGTATATACGTACTCAAAGGGGTATATACGATGGGTTTTTTATTTTTTTTAATAATTTGTTTTAATTTTTATTACTAAAAGGCTACTAAAAATTCGTTAAATAGTCAAAACTACTCTAAAAAATTATAAAAACACCACTAAAAATCTAACAAAACCAAAATAAGGCTATACAAATTTTTTTAGATTTTTTGGAGACTATGAAAAATTAAAAAAAATCGTAAAAAATAGTAAACGATTGAATTTGGGATTTTGAGGCCATAATCCCGTAAGAAGTTTCTTCTACGGGAGTCTTGATTATTGATTTTTTTTTCGGATTTAATGGCTGTGGTTTCATTACGATCAAAGTATGTTGCCCGAAAACCGATTTTTTAGCCTAAATTATTCGTTCGACGTATAACATCGTCACGTTTTAACGAACTCACAGAAAACTTATTTTCACGACTTAATTAATTTTTATTTAACTTAAAATTAAAAAAATACCATAGGGATCGTATATACACATGGGGGGTATATATACGACCCTATTTTTTGCCCATCGTATATACACCCCCCAAGGCGTATATACGATTAAGGTGGGGGTGTGCCAATCGTATATACGCCTTGAGGGATGTATATACGATGGGCAAAAAATAGGGTCGTATATATACCCCCCAAGTGTATATACGATTGGCCAAAAAATTTTAAAAAAAAAATACGTTTTCAGAAGGGCATTTTGGGGTTTTCAGTGTGGGTGAGGGTATACCGTATATGGGGATGGGGTGGGGGTACAAAAAAACCCTAGATATTTTATGATTTTTCAACGACACCGATTTCAGTGTCCATTACAAACAACGGCTTAAAATCAGTCAAAAAAACAGTCAAACGTGGCAGAAAAAAGAATAGTTAATATTTCCTTTGGAAATTGTGCCTTGTTCAAAATCAACTGCTCACGTTCAATCACACCTATTATAAATAGGTTCTCACATTTAATTTCACACAAACACCCTACCAATATTTCTGCTTCATCTTCTTTGCTTCTTCACAAACACACTAACCCCATCTGTTGAAATGGGATGACAGTTGTGCCCAACCCAGTATTCAAGTGACAAATTTCTAATCGCACTTCATCATTGTGGAACAGTCACCAACAAGGAATATGGTGTTTGGTTTAAACGTGGTAATCCTATCTTCTGTAGGCTGAATAAGGACATAACATTCACTCTGTAACGCCCCAAATAATTTAATTAATTATCTAATTAAATTATTCAGGTATTGTATTGGAATAGTCATATTAAAATAATAATATGGTACTTCATTTAAATCAAGGGGTGGTGTTTAGTAATTAAGTAAGAGGTAGAAAGAGGCCTGTGACCCAAGAACCCATAATATATATAGGCGCTAGGGTTAGAGCCAATGCACATTTGGAGAGAAAAAGAAAAGGAAAAAAAAAAAAGAGATCGCGAAAGAGAGAAGAGAGAGCGGCGCTCAAGGAGAGGGAGCTCTTGTTGCTGTGGTTCTTTGGAGTTTCGTGGAAAGAATCTTGTACTCGGCAAAACTCTAAGGTAAGGGTGGGGTTCTATCTTTATAATGGGGTATATGATGGGTGCTAAGTGGGAGATAGGCTCTATGCTGCCTCCTTGATTGTGTTTGGTGTGTATTTGGTGAATTATGAATGTTGTTTGAATTGGTGGCTGAATTGTGATGGTTATTTGTGTTGTTGAATTCACTGTTTTGAGATGTTCTGATATAGGTTCGGTATTTCAGTGAATGAGAACGTTTTACTGATTGAAAAATTATGTGGTCTGTCATTTTGAAAATTAGATTGAATGCTTGTTTATTTGGCACCGGTTTGATTGCATTTGGAGTTGTGTAGCTCTAGATATAGGCTCCACAAGTTAGGGTAATATTCTGGAAGCATTCTGGACCTAGGTTCTGTGTTTTTAATACTGGGAACTTTCTGTTTGTCCAAAATTTATGGGACTTATTTCTTTAAAAATAGACTTAATTTTGGTCACTTTGGCACTGGTTTGGTTAAATTTGGAGTAGTGTAGCTCGTGTTATGAGTGTCCCAAGTCAGGTCAAATTTCTGGAATTAAACTGGGTATAGGTTCAGTGTTTCAGGTCGTGTGTCCTAAATTGAACTCCGTTTGAACGATTCTTATCACATTAGAAACTATACTCAAATTGCTTTGTTAGGGCTAAAGCTTTGTTCAATTTGGTCAAGTTTAAGTCAATTTAGAGTGATCTGAAGTGGAAGGACAGAATCTGTCCAGTCTGGGAACCATTCGGATTGTTTCTAAAAACTGTACTAATTGGCTCACTGTTTTGAAACTCTAAAGATATATTCAGAAACTACACATCTGTAGCTTTCCAACGAGTGGTCTTTTGTAACTTTTCGATGTCGTTTGCTATTTTAAATAATTCGCCGAAGTAGGTGCACTGTTGTAGGAAACCCTGCACCCGTGATGTTGTTGTATATTGATGTTGTTAATTTGTAGACTTATTGGTGCTTTCGGTGTTAGTGGTAATGCGATAACAGGTGATGTGTCTATTTTATTGACTAAGGTGATAGGTGATGGGTCTATGACCAGTTGTTGATGTTGGTGTTGTTGTGTCAATTAGATGGTCATGGTTGTTGATTGTCTCTAGTGCATTGTTCATGGTGTCGCATACATCTCATAAGCATTATTTTGGTGATTGAAGGCTTCGGCCTTAGAGCTATAGGTGATGATGATGATGCTCAATAAACTTGGTGATGATATAGGTGATGATGCCCTAGTTGGCTATTTTATGGTGATGAACAATACCGCATGCATATACCCGTTAGTGTGGGTTGCATCTCATTCATTTACTCATGTCATTGGTGATGTTCCTTGATAGTTGTATATTGATGTTGTTGTAAAATGGTGGATATAGCTGTTGTAACTCTAACTTATTGCCTATCATACATGCTATTATATTGTTAGATATCTCACCCCTTCTGTTTGAATGTTACCCCTATATTGGTAACGTGCAGGTGACCGCGTGTGAAGGCTTGTCTACCTTCGCCAGTCGAGTCGGTGTCGTCGCTCTGATACGTAGCACTCAAGGGGGGATGAACACTAGTCTTATTAGTTGTCTTTATTATTTGATCGTTGGATTTTATTTTTTGATGTCATGATTATTATCTTGAAACCTTTATCTTATTCCGCTGCGTGGTGATAGTGTTACTGTTATGTAGACTAAACAGGTGTTTTTGAGGGTTCATCCCATTTATGGCGTGTTACGTATTACGCTATTCTTAATGGTGAATCTTACTATCATCCGTGAATGTTTTATTGGTGAAAAATGTAGCATCCCTTGAGGGTGTAGTGAAAAATGTTTTTAAACTCTGATTTTTGGTGTTAAATTTTCCGCTTAGAAAAAGGGGTGTTACACACTCAGTTGAAGGAAAAGGCAGAGAGAAAGGTTGTCCAGATGTAGAGGGACGTAAATACGTAAGTCGTTTACGCAAAGCAGTCGCCCCGTGGAAATACTTTGTGTTTTTATCACCAAACTGTAGCCATTTAGATCTAGACTTTTTGAACCAAAGAACTTCCTCCATAGCTAGAACATTAACATAGGTTGTCCATGTGTAATTTTGAAAAGTGATAAGTTGAGAACTCCACCCCCTCCTAAGCTCTATGTCAATATTCTAAAGCTTCTTCCAAAGAGCTTTCTTAATAGCAAATAAATTACCAAAAGTGTCCTTATTCCACTCCTTAAGCACACCTTGCAGCTCTCTAAGTTGAGAAGACACATTAGACAACTCTTCTCTCCAATTATCTTTAATAATTTGATTGAAGGAAGGGTGTGTAAGCCATATGGCTTCAGACCGGAAGGGTCTTCTTCTCCTATTAAGCTCTCTCCTAGCATCAAACTCGAGAAGAAGACGAGAGTGATTTGATTTAAATTTAGGATGATGAATTTTGCCAACCCTTTGAAATCTAAGGTGCCAATCTATGTTACAGAAGGCTTTGTCCGGCCTTCTTTGTAGCACCTTTATGCCAAGTGAAAAGTTTCCCTTTAAAACCCAAATCCAGGAGGTCACAACTAGTAATCATATCTTGAAACTCAGCATCATGAGATTGGTTATTTGTAAGGGGAGGACCAGTGTTCATAGCTTCAATAGAGCTCGAAACATTAGGGTTCTGGAAATTGTCATGGTGCATCTTACACTTCTTCTTTATATGTTGAAGATCATTGTCATCATTGGTAGCCTTAGGTTGCAACGGTGATTTGGGGGGAACAACGCTCTGGCGATGTTGGATGGGGCACTCATGCCCTAGCATACATACGTGCAGTCTTTAATACTTTATCTTGCATATGGATTGCGTTAATAATTATTTAACAATACTTTTTTTGCAACATTGCTATTTTTAAAATAAAAGATTCTAAATGGTCAAAAAAAATGCGAAGCTATTTTCTTACAACCTTCTTACCTGTGTAATGGTAGGGACAACTTCCTTGTTAACGGAAGGAGTATCTCTCTGTCTCTCTCCTTGATGATGCGGTGACGCGTCGCTTCAGCCTTCAATTTTCTGACACCATCAGAGACTCGTCCACCACTCAGCTCTTAATTATTTTGTTTTTGGGTTTTTGCCATTCACACTTTAGGTATATGTAGTAGTAATTGTCTCACTCTCACCTCACCCCAACCTCATCTCACGTCACTCCACGATTCCAATCTTCATATATTTTGCTAGTATAATTTTGCTTATTTCTTAATAAAGAAACTAATTGTTTGCAATCGGACTGGCCAATAATCATAGGAGCTCGACCAAACATTTCCTGCGCGAAGAAGAAGGATCGTGTCTAGTGGATCGACAAACCGACCGCAGAGATCCTATTTTATCCCCATCCACCACTATGCAAGGATCCTGCAAAATAAGAACTTTTTTCAAAAGGTCCTGCACCTTTAGATCACAAAAACTGTTAGTTTCAACCACATCATCAAAATAAGGAGAAGTTAAAGAAGATAAATTTTCGTTAGAATTTAAAGCTTTAATAACATCATCTTCTTTACCTCTCCTTAAAGTTACCTCCCCCTTATTAACCTCAATTACAGCATCACCAATGGTTAAAACAACTTGCCCAAAAATTGGGGCTTTCTCCTCTTCCTCCAACTCATGAACCAATGGATCTTTCTCATTCTCCTCACAACCGCTCTCATCAGTATCATCTTTTATTTCAATATAACTCCCTTGATGAAAGCTATTATTTTGATTTGACTCCCTTCAAAGAGGAGTCACTTCATCTTTCTTGAGAGCTTCTTCCTCTATATTATCTTCCACGGAGAACTCTTCACCACTCCTAAGAATATTATCTTTGTATTGCTCAGTTTGTGAATATGGAGTTTCTTGGACCTCTTGAGATAACAAAGCAATGATATTTGAGATTTGACCGTTCATGGTTCCAATTTGACCCTTGATGTAGTCAAAGTTTGCTTTTATCTGCTCAAATACATCATTGGTGTATGATATCTCCTCCTCTTGCCTTTGCACGTGTAGTGTCTCATGATTATCCCAGTGGGATGAATAAGGAGGTGGCTCATAATCATCCCAATAGTCTAAATAAGGCTCATAAGAAGGAGGAGAAAATGGGATCTGACATTGAGGCATATACCAAGATGAGTTCTCAAAATTCCTTTGTGCCTCTGCCTCTCTAATATAATCTCCAAGAGTCTTAACTATGATTTATACTTTTATCTGCAAAACAGGTGAACTGCAACAATCTCTTGGGAAAGTATTAGCAAATTATTTTTTTTTGTATTTTTTCAATAAAAGAAACAAAATAAAAAACTAAAGCATAAAAATAATGTCTAAAGCAATAAAAATCTCTTTTCGTTTAATATTGTTAAATTAATCCCCGGCAACGGCGCCAAAAACTTGTTGCGTCAAAGACACACTTAGAGCAAGCGTACTCTTTCGCAGAAGTAGTATAAAAGATTATCGTCTCCACAGGGATTAATTAACAAGTACCAAACTACTCAAGATTATTTAATGTTTAGACGAACAAATAATTTGATGATTAAGAAACAAAATAAACAGAAATAAATAACAAGAATTAAAATGCTAAATTTAATTAATGGAGAGAGACCTAGAGTCACGGTTTCACTTGCAAGCTTCGATTCCCATATGTCTACTTCTACCTGAATTCCTTTATTTTATTTAATTACCAATCCCTTTACTAAAACTATTAATCCGTTTGGTCATTCGCGATTAATATTCTTTTTCCTAAATTAACCCTTATTTGGTCATGCAAGAATTTAAATTCAAGAAAAGCATAAAGAACAAAAATGTTGAATGATTGGAAGACTAAATTATGGTTTGGTCATGCCCTAATTACAGCCCCAATTATCCTATATGTCCACCAACTAATTGTTGTACGGTTGCTGATCAACTAATTTATTATAAACATGCAACGGGTAGCTAATCCTAGTCATGTGATAAAAACAATAGGACAATATCAATTAAAATAAAAACAGGAATTCAAACTAGAAATTAGAACATAAAAAGGGTCTCTAATCATGCAAGATTCACCTAAGACCCTAGAAGAGGATTTAGGTATCCATAGTAATTAAGAACAATAAAATAGAAATTAGAGTCATGAATTACAGAGATAAATATAACCCGAAAATTAGAGGAATTATTATTCTGAGTCTTCAGTCTCTTTTTTTCTGCTCCAGAGCTCTCTCACGATGTCAAAAACGGTACCCGAACTCCTCACTCTCACCGAGTATGCGTCTGTGCTGTTGTTTTCTCCTTTTGATGTGTGCGGCTCCTTTTTCTCAAGTGAAGTCCTCCTTTTATATTAATTCCATTTCTTTCTCTCCAAGCTAGGGTTGGGTGTTATTCATTTCTCCTCAAATCAAACTTGTTTCCTTTTTTAATTGCAAGAGCACCTTTTTATCTCAATCCCTAAATATTAGGGTTTAGATCCTTCCTAAATATGTGTTGCTTGTTATCCACTCCATGCCTCTTTCTTTCTCTCCAAGCATATATTTACTTAAATTCCTTCCAAATGGGATCTTTTTATACTTTTTCATATATTCTTACTTTCTGCAAATTAAAGAGCAAATTAAATCAATAATATATATAATTGGTAATTATTGCTCTAAAAGTGACTCAAAAGTAATTCTAGAAATGCACTAAATTGGTGTTTATCAACCACCTCAATGATAGGCCACAAGTGAAACAAAAAATTGAGTTTAAAGTGCTACAGAAATTTACGAACCTAGTATGTTCGGTGTCATTACACTAATTCACCGTCTTACTTTGAGGTTCGCAAATCACTCCTCATACTTTCACACTTCAGCCCGCGTTCAATGAAATTTAGTTCTCGGTTATTTAGCCCCTACTCGAGGAATCACCCTTAATTTATCACTTTATCACTTTACCAAGGTAGAAGATGATTTCGCTTTACTTTGGTATTGAAATATCTACCTACATAACTTATATAAGGGGTATGAAACTCATTAAAAAAGAGATTTATTTATTCTATCTATTGGAAAAGTGAATATCTATTTAAGGGGTAAATAGTCATTTTCCTGTTTTAATGTGCGAGACGATGTCTTCACACATTTAGGGAATGACTATTTATCCTAATATAAATATAAATCACTCACTATAGTAGCAGTTAGAGAACAAGAGAGAGAGAAAAAATCACAAATAAAAGAGGGAGAATAGAAAAAGGCAAATTATTTAAAAAGTTCTCCTCTTGTTTGTCACCCATACAGTTAAACTACTTAGCACGTACTAGTAACAAAAAGCATTTTTGTCTCTCCTCTCTACTCTCTCACATTAACAAAACGGTTAGGCAGTTAGCATTTTCTTTCTCTCACATTAACAAAACGGTTAGGCAGTTAGCTTCTTCTTTCTCCTTCTCCCCTACGCTACCTTTTTCTTTCTTCTAGCCAGCTACTACTGTACTATCACCTTCGTCTCTTCTTCTTTCTTTCGGTTCCTCTCTTCTTCTTTCCAGAATGTATGCAAGGCCAGCCAGCATATGTAAACACCACCTTCTCTTCTTCCAGGGTGGATACTATGGATTTTAGGGTGATCATCCGTAACACAGAAATCAAAACTACTGTCACCCGTAAGACAGATGAGGTAAATCAATGGTTGATTGATAATAAAGTCGTTCTTTCAGGGGATGATGAGTTGGAAAACAAGATGAAAGAGGGCAAAAAAGAGAACCCTACCAACAATGTCATTGGGTTGGAGTTGAAGTGGATTCGTGGCAAGAAATGGTTGTTTGGCAAAAGCAAGGGACGTAGGCAATGTGATAAAATGGCCCTCATGGTTTTTTGCGTCAAGGAAAGATGCTTAGTGTATCAAATGCTCCCCAGACACAGAGATCATCTAGTTATTCCTATAGCACTCATGCTTGCTATAATAAAAACCAATAACATTTATCTTGGATTTGAAATTGAGAGCAAGGTCAATAAAGCACGAAAATCTGAAGAGATCGGTCATTTTGGGAACGAGGAGAAGCCGATCTTCCCGATGATTGTTGACGCTCGTCAATGCTCCCACCCAGCTTTGAGCTATTTTCCAGACGTAAGAAAAACATCTATGAGAGGGTTGGGTAGAATAGTACTCAAGACTGATATTACTCCTACCAACAAGGTGACTAACTCATTCAGAAAAAGAAAACCAACCTTCAACAGTGGAAGCAAGGGTGGAAAGATGATATTCAATGTACCAGCTATCAAGCGTCGATATCGGAAGCAGAACGCAAAAGGTCACACGGTTGAAAGCTCATGGGATGATTATTGTCTATCCCTGAATCAGGTGCAGCATCTCACTGTTGCGGCTTACATCTCCTATAAAATAGGAATAACCATGTTTGGCTGACTCTCCAGCTAATTCTTAGTTCCATGCATGCATGTTACTTTCTTTCTTTTGTTATGCATGCATGTATCAGACTGTTTAGGTCTCTTTCTTAGTTTCCATGTTAATTTCTGACTATGTTTGATATTTTTTGATTGGACACGCACCTATGCATGAGTGCCTTTAGTAGTCTATTATGCTTTTGCGATATATACTAGCTATACTATGTGATTTCTAGTTTTTAATTAGTTTGCATGTGAGTGTGGATGAGATGAGGGTGAAGGGAGGGAGAGTATACCATTTCTGATTGTGAATCTTCACCATATGGTATTTACTCTCAGAAATTCTCTAAAGCACACCTCAATGATTGAATTTTTGTTTCATTGAGATTGATGTTATCTTTATCTCCATGTATTGTATAGCCTTTTTAGTAGTATCAGCTGTTAAGAACTCTACAGTTCTTTTTGCAACCTCAAGTTGCTTTAAATTTAAGTTTCATTGACTCACTAAAGCATGAGCCTGAGCCTCATCTCATCCACAGATCTACTTACCACACTCACATGCAAACTAATTAAAAGAGATCTTGTCTTTCATGTTCTTTACTAACGTAGAAAGAGATCTTGTGACAAGAAGTTATGCTTCAATGATAATGATATGGGTGGGGGGCTAAGACTGCTCTTTGGGTTTTGTTCCATATGTTTATGTTTAATTGTGTTTGAAGTTCCCCTGCTTTCATGTACACAGATGTTTAGAGAATTTCTCCAATTGTTTACACCATTAATTGATTTGATGTACCAAATGTTTAGAGTTTCACAAATTGGTGTGTAATGATGCACAACTAAGATTTCTCTAGTATTCTATTCTAGTAGAATTAATGCATAGTAACTATTAGTATATTGTGTCCCTGGAAGTGTGAGCATGTTAGCTAGAGAAGTTCTAATAGTTTGATTACTGATGGCTCGTAAGCAACTGACAATTCATGCTTAATATTTATTTGATTACTAGAGAAGTGTAAGCACCGATGATATATATGTCTTTTTTAATCTTTGTTTGTTTTGGACAACTTATGCTATTTTTCTGCTGCACTTGTTTTAATTTAATAGGTGTAGTCATGTTTAATTGGGTGAAGTTAATAGGCCTGATCAGTTGCTAAAAACTAAATGGGGGTATTTAATTACCTAGATGGATAATATATATGGGTACTTAATGTTGCTTAATTAATAATTGACTCCTTAATTTATCAGTTGTTTATTAATCGTTATGTGTATGAAAGTGTTAGCTAGGATGAGGAAAGAACTTGGTCAAAGCAAGTTTGTTTCATAGCAGCAATTTCCCTGCTGGATTAATGTTTCTTATTAATTAGCAGCACCAAGTTTGTTTTAGGAGTGAAATTGTACTAGCTTGTCAAACGAAAATGGTCACTTCGTAAGCATTAGTGACTATTAATTTATAGGCAAATCCTTACAATTAACCACGTAAATGAATGGAGGAGTATAATAAGAGTCTCTCATAGGAAGCCTCCAACACATGTATGTGCTCTTAAGTATCTGTGGTGGAGCCTCCAATCCTGTTTCATCAATCAGCAAGGGTGAGTTCATATGGTTGAAGTCCTTCAAACCTATAACCCTCCCCTCTCCTTAGGAATTAGACACAGATCACCTCCAACATATGGTTAATGATTAATTTTTTTTTAAATGTATTGTTAGGAAATCTGATATATTAAATTCCATGTAATGTAAGGATCGATGTTATATTTATCACCCCCTTTAATTAAAACTTACAAGATGATGAAAGGGGAAAATGCAGCATTAACTAAGTCCAAGCATAATATTATGTCACTCATTTATCTTCAGCGAAGCAACAACACCTTTGACTGTTATTAATCGTCACTAGGTGAACTGTTAGTCACCTTTTAATTTTAATCTATCTTGGCTTAAATATGTTTGAGGCCCTTGCAAATATAGCATGTTTTGGTTAGGCCCTTGCAATTTTTTTTATTTTGATATATATAAAACCCTTCTGTTAACCCAAAGTTACAAAAATGATACGGGTTGATGGAGTTTACGAACTGCGGTTTGATGGAGTTCACGAACTGCGGTTTGATGGAGTTCACGAACTCTGGTTTAATGGAGTTTACGAACTCACGGTTTGATGGAGTTCACGAACTCTGTCTTTGATGGAGTTCACGAACTGCGGTTTGATGGAGTTCACGAACTCTGGTTTGATGGAGTTTACGAACTGCTCGGTGGCCTTTTCGAGGCGGCCGATCAACATCGTGTCGGGCCGGTTTGATCAATGGATTTCTGTTGTGCCTTAGGTGACACAACTAATCCGGGACTTAACGCGAAGTCTGATGGATCCATCGCATGCTCGCGTACTGCGATGTTGTGATGCATGGAAGGAGTTCACTAACTCTGTGGGGAGTTCACTAACTCACGGGTTGATGGGTTCGAACTGCGGTTTGATGGAGTTCACGAACTGCGGTTTGATGGAGTTCACGAACTGCGGTTTCTTTGGAGTTCACGAACTCTGTCTTTGATGGAGTTCACGAACTCTGCGGTTTGATGGAGTTTACGAACTGCGGTTTGATGGAGTTCACGAACTGCGGGGTGGCCTTTTCGGCGGCCGATCAACATCGGTCGGAACCGATTTGATCAATGGATTTCTGTTGTGCCTTAGGTGACACAACTAATCAGAAGGACTTAACGAAGTACGATGGATCCATCGCGTGCTCGTACCGCGATGTTGTGATATGTGGAAAGAGTTCAACTAACTCTGTGGGAGTTCACTAACTGCGGGTTGATGGAGTTTACGAACTGCGGTTTGATGGAGTTTACGAACTGCAGGTTGATGGAGTTCTACGAACTGCGTCTTTGATGGAGTTCACGAACTCTGTGATGATGGTGATTTTCTAAAATGGGATTTTGGGACTCTCGGGTTCGAAGTAACTTTTCTTGAATGGTGCATGACATGCATGCACTTGGGTATTTAGGTGCATATGAATGCAATGATTGATTTTGGTGGGATGCTTCTTAGCTTGATTTTTCATTCTCTTTCTTTTCTTTTGTGATTCTTTACGCTTCTTACGAGATCACGAATTTGAAAGTGTAATGTCTTGTTTGATGCCATGGGGTGATGAATGGTATGGATGATATGAGGAAACGATGAATGATATGAAGATGTTGTGTTCTTTTGTGTTTGCTTCTTCTTTGTAGTTTATGAAATGCAAATATCAACATAATGCTTTGATGTTTGAATGCGAGTGTATCGCGGTGATTGATGCTTTGATGAATGGAATGCTCTATTCTAACCACATTTGTTTCTTTTTGCTTATTCTATGAAATGCAAATATTAATATGATGCAATGCTCGATGTTTGATGCAATGATTTTTGTTCTTTTTCTTTTATGGAAATGCTAGCATTAATATGATGCAATGCTCCGATGTTTGATGCAATGATTTTTCTTTTTCTTTTATGGAAATGCTAGCATTA